>CABHPH010157535.1:0-56560 GCA_902168325.1 Peromyscus nudipes | reverse complement strand
TGAGCTCCAGGAAAGGCGCAAAGCTACACAGAGAAACCCTGTCCCGAGAAACAAAAAAAAAAAAAAAAAAAAAAAAAAAAAAAAAAAAAACTACATACTTATCAGTTCAACAATAGCCTGACTAATGAGAAAATCCAGAGTTTAAACGCTGCTGAACTGCGTCGGACATATTCATTAGAGTTCTCACCTAAGTTAAAACAATTTTTTTTGTTGTGTAAGTTTGTGTGTTCTGTTTGCCAGTGCCTCTGTGTGTGTGTGTGTGTGTGTGTGTGTGTGTGTGTGTGTGTGTGTGTGTGGGTGTGTGTGTGGGTGTGGGTGTGTGTGTGTTTGTAGTTCAAGGTAGATGTCATATGTCTTTCTTAATTGTTCTGCACTATTTATAGAGACAATGTCTCTCACTTGAACTTGGGGGAACTATTTATAGAGACAATGTCTCTCACTTGAACTTGGGGGAGGGGGTTACAGATTCAGCTTACTTGATAGTTTGCCTCGAGATCTTGTCTCCATATCCTAATTACTGGGATCATAGGCAGGCTACCAATTTCTTTTTCCTATAGATGATTCCTGAAGAGAGGAACCTAGGCCTTCATATTTGTGTTTGGCAAGCATTTTACTGACTCCATCATTTTTGTAACCCCTTAAGTTAGAACTAATGGTTCCCAGATTTTATGTTTTGTTTTGTTTTATTTGCTAAATACTCTTAGCTTTCCTAATGATATTCTTTATTTTGATCCACACTGATTTCTAATATTATGTAAAGCATGTAATAAGACATGTACAGTTACTTTTCAAATTATCATTTTTTTACTCCCTAAATGTACATGATATAAGTTTTCAAAATTCTTGATATAAATTTTATTATAGAATTATTTATATTATAGAATTACTTAATCTTTCATAGAATCATTTACTAAATATGTAATATGTTGATACTAAACATATCTATCTCATAGAGATATTATGCATATTAAGTAACTGAAATGAAATATGAAAAAATATTTCTATATTTTAGGGATGTAAAATATTCATATCATGAATGATTATTTATATGTCAAAGCATATTTTTCTAAAGAGATCTATAATTTTATAAGCAATTAGTTAACAATTAATTTCTAAATTGTCAGTTGTGACATGATGCAATGAATTTCATTTCAACATATTCATGTAATTTAACAAAGGCCTTTCTCAATGAGATAGCAGATGTAAAAGAACATAGACATATATTATTGATGAGAGAGAGAAAGGTTAAAGGTTAAGAATGGAGAGTCTTTTGTTGTCTTTATGTGAACTCTCTCGTAGAAGTGTAAGTACCAAATATTGAGTAGAACCATGTACTTTTAAAAAACAGTCATTTCTTAGTTGAAATAAAAATTTAAAATTATTTGAATTCATATAACCATAAACCTGACAAAGCATAGAATATTATGGGTAATGTCTACGTGACTGTAAACCAGAATACATTTTAATGGGCTGGATTCCAGTTTTCTACTATGGAAGACAAGATAAATAAACTGAAAATGTTGTTAAGAATTTCGTAAATACAAAAGGTATACTATAATCTACACCCTAACGTTGACTGGTATAGTTCTAAATTAATATCCCCTCCAAATAAAAGCAAGATAAAAGTATCCAGTGACTATCAGATTCACATAATCAAGAATTTGGACACTCGCTATAACAGCTGATTGCAAAATGACGATATTTTTGTGCTTTTTGTCTGGTTGATGAACTGGTGTTGTTTTGACAATTGCCATGAGCAATTCTAACTCTCAATAGTGCTGTAGTATTGGTAATGAAAACAAGTAGCTTTTAAACACTTTGACATTGGGATATGCTCAAATGCATTAACCTACATTACTGAACTCATGACTTTCTGAAAGAAGTCATTAAAAATTCTTTATTCAAAAATCAAATTTATACATAGATTTTGGGCCAAGTTATATTTCAGTTCTCAAGGACTGGTCTTAAGATTAGTGCCTTGATTGCAATCATTGTATGGATACCAAATAACCTTCAACATACAGAATTCTCCAATGTGTAGTGCCTGATTGTTTTGCACATTCTCCAGACGCTTTCCTTTTGGCTTTCTTACTGTTGTGGTTTCCCAGTCTCTGTTTATCCTTGGATCTTCCCTGACTCATATTGGCACCTACCGTCATATTATCTCCCCAATGCTGGGCATGTTTAAAAGTATTTTTTTATTCTGTTAATATTTTTTTCTGGAATAAAATTTTTTAAAATTGTTGTACATCATAAAAGATAAACAACTATGTCTTAGAGGAAACTCGTTGAGACAAAGGATGTTACTTCATGGTCGTATTTATACATATTTGTTTATTTTATTTCTGTACACACAATGTTATGAAGGGAGACAAACCATAGCATCCTATTAGGTATCTCCTCAAGACACAGGATTTTCTAAAGGAATGTGAGGCTTTCCATACTTTAGTTTGATTAAATACAGTAATAGTTAAATGAAAAGATGCAGATCAGAGTGGCCCTAGTCAGCACAACCCTAAAACACTGAAATTGTTCGGAGTAGCAAAAATTACATTTGACGTATTAAACAAATCTCCTATTTAAAGGCAAATGTTTGAAATATGAATAATACAAAAGCTCTGAGCCTACAACCACACAATAAGAGTAATAGAGTTGCAGTCAAGTATTCAATTATGGGAACAGTTTTATACCATCTTTTATATCTAAAAAAAATGAGTAAGTATCAATTCTTTATTTTGCCATTCTGCAAACAGTTCTAGTTCTGCTACCAAGTATCTACTGCTAAAGAATGAAAGGTCCCTTGACAAAAGCATGCATAGTGAATGAGTGCAAAAACAAAGTGATGCTTAAACATGGCTTTGTATGTTAATATTGCTGGTGAATACTAAAAATATGCCTTCAGATTATTGCTGTTTGGTTCAGAATTATAACAGAGGAGTAACTTTACGAACAGACCCGGTGTTTACTTTTTAATCCCTCAGCTGAGGCTCACATAGGATTTATCCTAGGATAAGGATAAAAGCCAAACTCAAGCAAAACACCACATGATACACAGAGATAAACAATCTGAGGTCATCAGAATGTGCATGTGGTTTAATCAATTCATGTGGAATGAAAGTTTAAAGTTTAATGGGGTTTTGTATATCATAATAATTGAGTTAAACACAAAAGCTAATATTTCCCACCTTAAAAATCACAGAATATATGTTGAGTAGTACAGAAAGCATAACTCATGTTTATATGAATGAGAATTTCATTAACTTTCCTCTAATTTAAAAGATTAGAAATACATAAAATAAAACACAAAAGTCAAGCAAAGAAAAACCACTTTTGTTATACCTCAGAAATCTTTTTTATCTTAAAAGTCCATAAAAGAACTTAAATCTTCCTAGAAATGTTCAAAATGATTAGAGTTTGTGCCTTGTATTATATGACAAACTATCTAGACAAGGTGAAAATTATGAAAATAATTTATTAGTAATGAATATTGGTTTAAGTGCCCATTATACTGTGGGATGGTTTTCTATGTTTAAGTTCATATTTAACATGACCAGAGAGCAAATCTCTCAATACCCACTCAAGGGCATTTTGTCTACTTTTATAGTACTATTATCTAATTGAATTTGAAGTTTACTGTAAAATGTTCCTTTACTTGCAATATAGTCTCATGTGATATGAATTCTACCTTTCTGTGAGTGTTTATAATTTAAACTTGTTTCTACTTATTCAGACAAAAAGTTGATATTTTATAAACTTTCATCAAGAGTACTATATCAGTAATTTATCAAGTGATTAAAAGCTATCATACTGCTATAATAGACAGTAGTAGAATTAAAGTAAATATGATAGAATGCAGTAAAAAATTTTCTCAATATTTAAGTCTTATACAAATACTTAATATTAAACAGTTATGTATATTTATTGTTTGTAGTGATACAAAATAAATTTAGTTTAATGCTTGCTCCACACATATGTGTGTGTGTAATATATTTTCACATATATCCATATAAATATATACGTTAAGTGCAGTGAAAAATATTCCTCAGCCATATTCACTAGCTTAAAATATAAAAATACAACAGAGAATTGTACAAAATTTCACAGTTAACTCACTTGCCAGTTTGTGGAGCTGTGTTATTTGAACATGTATGAGCGAATCAGCTTGAATCTCTAGCCCGCCGTAATAGCTGGATACAAGGGCACTAATCTCTAACTACAGTCTGGGTGTAGGCAGAGACAGATGGACACCAGCTGGATGCCAGACAGGTGAGCTGAAATGGTGAGCTCCAGACTCAGTGAGACACTGTATCTTAAAATATAGAGATGCCATAGAGAAGAAACCTAGCAATTATATCTACTGTCCAGACACATGTACTCATAATGCTGAGCATACTTGCAAATATATTTGCATGCACGGTCTATATCACACATACACACACACACACACACACACACACACACACACACACACACACCGCAATTGAAAATGAAGGAAGCTAAGCTACCAAGTTTGCATCTGTAACAAAACTCTCCCACAAGCCTAGCTAGCAGTCACAGGGCAAATTGTATTTACCTTAGGGTTTTTATTTAATTCTTGTTCTAGCCAGAGGGGATATCCCATGTTCATATGAATGAGAATCAATCCAGGCTTCTTCCTAGTCACATTAGTGTAATTAAAATTAACAACAGAGAGGTAGTCTGGGTAGATGTGATTCTTAAAAGTTAGCACAGATGAAATCATTTGGTATGCAGAATGTTTGAACTATGCTTTGGGGGAAAGTAAACGATTAATTAAAATAACTGATCAATAACTGAACGTAGAAAACATTAGAAGAGTCACAGAAAATAATTTTGTTTCATATTATGAAAATGGGGTTTTTATTCATTAAATACATGATTAAGCGTCCTTAATAGTTCAAAGGGAGTGTGTGTGTCCCTCTCACTGTCAGTACAGGGGTTAGAACATCTTTAAAATACTATTTTCATTTAATTTTTGAGATTAGAATGCAATTAGATCATTTCCTCCTTATTCTTCTCCCTTGAAGTACTACTATGTACCCTTCCTGCTTGATCTTCTTTAAAAGCATGGCCTTTTCCTTTAAGTGTTTCATACCTAGCTACATGATGCATTCATATATACACATACATGTGTGTGTATACATATATAATAGCATGTATATATATGATTGTTTTATATACAAAAATACATATATATATATACTACCAAATATATAAATTCCTTATTAAAGAATCAGCTCTTATCAATGGCATACGGACACAAAAATAGAACATGTTCATATAAAGGTAAACCATTGGTCTTTTAGTAATTTGTAATATTAAGCTTTGAATTATTTTTTTCTCCTCTCCCCTATAAGCAGCCTGCTTTTTTATCCCCTCCCCCTGAGTAATCTGCTTTAGTGTCAGTCATAATTTCTTTCTAGAATAATTTTTGTTCTTCATACTGACTTTCTCATGCCTTTTGTTATTTTAGAAACCTAGTTATTTTTTTAAAGAACTAGATGATGTTTGCAATGGACTCTCCCCTTATATTCACTTCACATCACTTTGGTCAAATTAGTAACAAGTCTGTATTGGCAATACTACATGAAATCTTTTCCCAATGTTCTGCTCTGCCAGCTTTTGACTGATTGAGTTCGCACACTGCTGACTGTTATAACCCAAGGCACTTATGTTATGGCACACTTGGGCCCAAGAGCTACCTCAGTTGGCCTCCTCTGCAGATACTGTGGTATGGTTTCTATGCTTCTTCAAGATTACTTTCTGAAGCCTATGATTGTAGAATCCATCCCTGGGCTGTAACCTAGAAAGTGTCTGTAAAGATTTGTCAAAGGGGTAATGTTTTGTTATTTTTCTATTACTGTAATAAGACACCATAACAAAACCAAACATTAGCAGAAAGTATTCGGATGTGTAGTTCCTGAGAAATATTTGTCCATGTAGATCAGGGTCAAGCACAGTGGCAGCAGACAGACGTGGTGATTGGAGGGCAGATGAGAGCTCACATCACATGTAAATTGCAAGCAGGAAGCCAAGAGATAATTTAGAATAGCTGTGGCTTTTGAAACCACAAAGCCAATGACATACTTCTTTCACAAAGACACGCCTCCTAAACCTACCCAAAAACTCGGCAACTGGGGATCACATATTGAAATTCCTGAGGCTACTTGGAATACTTCGTTTAAACCAATACAGACAGGTATAAGATTGACCTGATGTCCACAGATTCTTATATCTGTTTTGTTTAGTACAAAGTTTAGTAAAGTTTCTTTCTTCCCTAGCACATGGCTTGCTTTATGTCTGAGCTAACACTAAAAATGTCTGTCTCCTTCTTTAATGTTTAACTTGAGAGCAAGCTGACCAGACAAAGCTATTTCCTACTAGACCCCTCTATTCACTGCTTTTGTAGCTTCTCATTACAATATTTTGTTTGAAAGGTTGTTTATAACCTCATCACCTTATAGAAAGAAAGTGTATTGATTTTTGTAAAACTCATCTAGAGACTTTTTAAATGTCCTCTAGTTTTCTAGAGATTCTTTTCCATAATGAAAATAACTTTGGATTTGAATTTTATTTTTATTTAATCTAATTTTTTGTTTGACACAGACTGCGTTTCCATTTTGTTCTTTAATACAAACCATTAATAATGAATAGTGCCTTATAGATAAAAATATAAAAACAAAATTGTCTGATTGTTAGTGTCTTGTATTTACTCCCAGGAGAGGACAGCGCTTACAACAGCAACAGAACCTTCAACCAAATCTTATGTCAATACTGAAGAAATAACACCAATGGCTTGAGGATATACCTCAGTTGCAGCAATGCGTGCCTGTGATGCACTAAGCCTTGAGCCAAGTTTGATAGCAAGTGTATGAAATCCCAGAACTCTGGAAACAATGGTAAGAAGATCAACCCTCAAACATCTCCTTAGTTATATAATGAGTTCAAGCCCAACCTTGGTTAAACAATACCTTTTCTCAGAAAAGAGAATGAAAGAAGCAGAAAGGAAGGAAAGGAGGGGGGATGGAGGGAGGTAGGAAAGGGAAAGGAAGGGAAGGACAGGAAAGGAAAGGAAAGGTAGAAGGAAGGAAGGAAGGAAGGAAGGAAGGAAGGAAGGAAGGGAGGGAGGGAGGGAGGGAGGGAGGGAGGGAGGGAGGAAGGAAGGAAGGAAGGAAGGAAGGAAGGAAGGAAGGAAGGAAGGAAGGCTGAGAAGCAGATTATTCAGGAATCTTTTATAGGTGGCATTGTGTGTCTTTAGAGGCATCTTTGTGATGGAATCAGAAGAGTTACCAGAACTTTCAGATCCTTGAAACTTATTGGCCTTGAGTAGTGGTGGCAGAGACACTGGCTGGAGAAATATTATCTTTTTATCTTTAGTTATTAAGTATTAAAATTCTCTGAACTAACATATTTTAAACAAGGTACTTTCTGTGAAAGAGGCAAAACATGACTCATTAATAGCAGCTTAGAGTACTAAGCCCACAGGTTAAATATCTGTAGCACATACATGGGAAAAATAATTGAGTTATGTAACTAAACAAAATTCATAGAGATGTAGCTAAGTATTAGTAAATGGAAAGAATCAGGGTCAAATTGCAAGAAGTGGAAAGTTAAAAATAAGTTTATAGGGGTATCATACACTTTATTGGGTAAAGAAGAGCTGCATTTATCAGCCAGAATACACACGAAGTGCTCTGAACGAGAAAGTAAACCAGGGGAAATATCCTTTCTAACGAAGGACGGATGCAGATGAAAGGAACACACGAGGTTATCAGTCTTACTTTCCCCTGCAAGACTGGCTCGAGAATTATGAGGATTTGGCAGCATTAAATCAAGTATGCTTATGGTATATGCAGTGCTCTATGGACAATTTAAAAAAAAAATCTTGAACTAGTGTGATCATTTCTCCTTAAAGCATTCCTTAAATTCTTTCAGAAATTATGGTGTAGAGGAATGTAACCTCATTATAATATGTGAGCACATTATGTGGGAGGAAGGATAACTTGTACCAGGAAAAAACAGAAAAGATCAATTTTGTGTTCACATTTTTAAAAGATCAGGAAAACACAGACATATTCTTACTCCTATGTATGAGCCTACTGGCATTATTTTCCTTTTTCCATTTATCCCCCATCCTTGATTTGTTTTATGTGCTGACATTCCCTTAGGCGAATTATGCTAATGTTAAGAGCACTATTTATTCAGAATTCTTATCTGACAAATGCACACTCACAAAACATTTGTCTTTAAGCTTAGCAACGTTTTAATGGAGATAAATAGAAATACTTCCAAGAGTAATTGACTGCCATTTTCTAATTATGCTTTGTTCTATTACTTTGTTGAAAAGATTTTTACTGATGCATGAAAAATATTCAAAAGGCAAGAGGCATGTTTTTAATTATTTTATTGTCTTCTGTTGAAGGCTTAGCTTTTGCTTCAAATCCATACCCCTGGATATTTTAGTGTCTAATAGCTTTTGTTTCTTAGAGGTGATTAACATACATTTAAAAAATATTCACAGAGAATGATTGTGTCAGCAAAGTTTATATAAAATACGTATTTAAAACTCCCACTCTATCATGTTCACAGATGTTTTATGATGCTCATTTTCATGGCAAGTACAAAGAATCTAAAAATATTATATGAGGTAAAATTAATTTCAGGTGTTTGGAAACTTGTTTTCTTGAATATATGAACTAAAACTAATTGCAGAATTGTATATTTAATTGTATGCTTTTCCTTGAGATCATCTAAGGTAAAGTTCAGTCTTGCATATGCATATATATATGTAATATATATAATACTAATATGTATTTCAAAATAACAGTAGGGTGGTGAGTGTCTCAAATCAGTGATTATCTTCTTAGCATTACTTTAAGTAGATATATAGATGTATATGTATATATACATATATATATATAAAACTATTTTGAAACTTGTGATTTTTTTTTTGACAAATCCTAATTCAGAATTTTTTTTTCTTTTAAAGGTACTGCATGCCCAGTCTGTCCATATACTTCTTGGGTGATACTATATGAGAGAACTGTACTCTTCATAATTAATTTGTATTATGGTTTTTTTTTTTTTTTTTTTTTTTTTGGTTTTCGAGACAGGGTTTCTCTGTGTAGCTTTGTGCCTTTCCTGGAACTCACTCTGTAGTCTAGGCTGGCCTCAAACTCACAGAGATCCACCTGCCTCTGCCTCCCAAGTGCTGGGATTAAAGGCGTGGCCACCACCGCCTGGCATATTATGGTTTTTAACATATTTATCTGTTTCTTCTGTTCCTGAGCACTATGAAAAGAGCATGGATGGATAGTGCCTTGGTTAGCATCACCTAGGTTTCCAAATAAAATCAGATCAACATAGAGCAAGTAAAACGTGTATCCAATATACCAAACAGGAGCAATATCAATGAAAAGAGTTTGAAAATAAAGAACTCAGAGAGAACATAATAAGAAACTTCTTCCCCTTATAAAGTTACATCGTACAACCATTGCTTTACTCAGTCATCAAAATCCTTATTTACATTCTAAATATTTGTCTTTATACCCACGGATAGCTGTAGTCTTCACCCTTCATCAAGGAAACTTTTCTTTGTGACAGAGAGCGGTTATAGAAAACCTCCATGGATCAAAATGCTGAGTTGAACAGCCCAGTCCTAATGGATATATTTACAGAACATTCCTCACCCAAAGTTCAGTGAGCATTGACTAACTGGGGCAAAATGATTGTAAGTGCCAAAGGATCCAGGAGTTTGTTGTGAGATTCTCTAGAAATGTCAGAAGCTTTAGCCATAAACTCTCTACAACACAATGGCCTAAGCAGGAGCTTAGTAAGGATGACAAACAGAGACATCCTAAAGTGCATGAAGGAAGGCTCAAGAGACCTCAACCCTACACAAAGAAGTAAAGGCAACTAAGGAATTCTGAGAAGAGAAATAGTGTTCCTCAGAGACAAGTGTGGTAATTATTTAATACTAAACGATCAGGAAACATCCATACAAGTAATACTGCAGACACTGAGCAAGAAGTATTTATGATTTTGAGGATATATGTGCATATCTCTCTCTGTGTGTGTATAAATAAGTATATATGATGCATATGGCAACAGTTACAGATAAAAGGGCCAAGGAGGGGCATATGGGGGATTTTGGAGGGAATAAAAAGAACGAGCAATGCTCTACTTATATTACAATCTCGAAAATAAAAGTAGGAAAGAAAACTAAAATAAGTTACAACACAAATGAGAAAGTTTAAAAGAAAACATTTGCATTTTCCTGTAATATCCACATTCCTTTTAGTATTACAGGTTATATAAGCTGATCTGCACATAACTTCCTGGTTTACATTCACTGAATTCTTTTGGCAAGGGAGTAATTCTTTATACATAGAAAAATCATTAAGATTTGACGATGTGGCTACATATGGCTTGTCTTGAGACTGTCTCAGGATCTTTGAAATTAACTGTGTATCTTCTAAGCTGTACTTTGTGTATCCTCTGAATATATTCATGGGGGTCAGAACCAGGGAATGTGAGAAAGTCAGAGTCATATCACAACAATACAATATGTGCTTACAACATAAATACAATTGTAAAAAGTGATAAAATAATTTTCAGTCAAAAGAACATTTAGTGATTGCTTTTCTTTAAAACTCTGAATCGCTCTCTTGTTTAGTAGAATATTATCTATCATTACAAAATGAACAGAACCAAGTCAATCTGAACAAATAAACCTTCAGGGAAAACTGTATTATTAGATATGCAATTGGATAGAACCATATAAATTTTCTTGATTTTTGTCTTGTAGACACATAAATTATTCCTCAACATTGCATCTAACCATCCTAAAACCCAAGAGTATTTTATAAAAAATATAGGAATCATGATATCTTTCAACGTCAGCTAATTTCTTACAGCTTGCTGTTGGATTGAGAACCAACATAGTGTCATGTTGAGTACCTATTATATCTGTTGGTCTGGCAAGATATAAATTATTACACTCACAATAAAAATGAGAAGCTGCATATTTCAATGAAAATGGTCATTGTTCCTGTCATTCTAAAATCAACACAATTGGTCCTTCTAAAATTAAACTATCTGTTCACTTGAGAAACTGAAATACTCAGTAGATATCCAATAAGTTTTTTTTTTTTACTAATTTGACAGCTATTTAAACAGGTTCTTAATTTTCTTGGGGTAAAATATTTATTATTACACACACAGAAAATCCATCCCTAAAGTCATGACTGCATTTATAAACATGAATTGGAAAGAAGCTGTATTTTTAACTTGTGTGCTTATTTAGTAGTGCTTCTCAAGATGAGCATTTAAATGATCATTTACAGAATAAAGAATGGGTGATAAATAGATATTATACTCTCTGTTGAGTTTCTATTAAGAGAGAATACCCAGATTAACTAGAATTTCAGAGTAACAATGAATATTAAATCAGATACATTTTTATTTAAAAAAAAGTTTGCTGGGCAGTGGTGGCACACGCCTTTAATCCCAGCACACAGGAGGCAGAGGCAGGCTACCCTGGGCTACAGAGTGAGTTCCAGGAAAGGCGCAAAGCTACACAGAGAAACTCTGTCTTGAAAAACTAATATATATAGTTTATTTGTGATTGGGGTTTAATTTTGTGTCCGAACTTATATTTGGTAAGTCTAGAGATCTTAATTGTATTTTCATTTGGACCAATGGTGGATCAATGCACCTTCAGAAAGATAAGGCTGAAGATGGTGTGATGTGAAACCTGGGAAATTAAGACAGGAAAAGATGGACTGAAGTCTCAATATCCCCATTATCTTTCTGTGGCCAGTGACGGGAATTCTCTTCTATATGGTCAACATCCTTAAGTTTTGTCACTTTGCTTTAACACAAAGGCTCTTAGAAGACATCTAAGATCCAAAGAGCAGCAATACCATAGACAAGTCTATATTTTTTGATCATTTAGTATTCTCCTTACTGCCTGCTTCTGTGTCAACGACCTTGTTGGTTTCAATTTTTTGAATAGTAATATATTTCAAAACATATTTGTATTTGAAGAGTTGCTCCTTTGAATTTTTGAATACTTATACTTTATTTTTAATGATCTATTATTTACATATTACTTACAGTAAATGAAGCAAAAATGAAGAGCAGAAAAATCACCAATGCTGAGATCCATTTCCCTGGTTCTTAAGTTACATATGTCACCCTTAAACATGTGTCTTAGTATTTCTATTACTATGATTAAACACCATTACCAAAAGCAACTTGAGGAATTATTAGCTTTTTTCACTTTTTTCCTCATGTTACTGTCCATCATTAATGGTAGTCAAGGCAGGAATTCAAGTAGGGTGAAAACCTAGAGGCAGGATTTGAGTATCTCTAGCCCAGTGGTATCTCTACCCACAATGGGCAGCACCTTCTACCATCAATCCACCATCAATAACTAATTATGAAAATGAATACAAGCTTACTTGAATATATTTCAGTCTTCTGGAGGCATTTTCTCAATTGAGGATCGCTCCTCTCAGATGATTGTAATTTGTGTAAAGATGATATAAAACTGTCTAGGACAACATATAGTAGTGATATATCTTTGAGAAAATGTATTACTGAACAGTGATGTGTAATTTAGTCTGATTAAAATAGTAAAGTGATAAAGTCAATATTAGGCTTAATATTATACTGCACCAGGAGACCCAGAATAGACACTATCAGCCGGTGTGGGAATAAATCTACGTATATTGAGTTCTTTAGTCCATTCTATTTATTACTCTAAGCTATTTTTTTTTCTATACAGCTTTCTCTAGTCCATTTACTGTATTCTTCTAAGCCAATTCTATCTAGGAAGTTTTACTCACCAGTCATCACCCTTGGTGAGATCCTCAACATAGCTAAAGTCCTATGAGTATCCTGTTCAGGCTCCAGATATGGAGTACCCAGGATCCCTGGGGTCTAGCTACATCCATCATGGGATATCTGAGGGGAAAAAAATCTACATACACTAATGTTCTTATGTCTGTTAACTTTATTCCTCTGAGACAAAATTCTATCAATACAGCTATAGCTTCATCAGGCATTTAAGGCAAAAATAATTCTAGATACACCAAGCTCTTTATCTGTCTACTATATTTCTCTGGAATGAAATCCTGTTTCCATAGCTTCAGTTCCGTCCAGTTCCCTAGCTCATAGTTCTGCTAACGACTAAATTCCTATGCTTCCAGCCTCATCTTCATCCTCTGTTTCCTCGTTCTCCATGTCCACTACTCTCTACTCAGAAAACTCTACCCAAGATCTGCTTACCCTCTACAGAACCTCTGTCTTCCTTTCTTCTCTCTCGCCATGCTGTTCTGTGTGGTTTCTACAGAAAATGCCGGGCGGTGGTGCCGGGCGGTGGTGGCGCACGCCTTTAATCCCAGCACTCGGGAGGCAGAGCCAGGTGGATCTCTGTGAGTTCGAGGCCAGCCTGGGCTACCAAGTGAGTTCCAGGAAAGGCGCAAAGCTACACAGAGAAACCCTGTCTCAAAAAACCAAAAAACCAAAAAAAAAAAAAAAAAAAGAAAATGCCTGCCCTCTCTTTCCCTGAGCATATGGTTCTCTACCTCCTCCAGAATGTTAATTCTACCTCTCACCTTGATATGTAAAAACCTCTTTTGTTCTTAGTCCAGTTGCTCTGGAGAGCTGCTAGGCCTTGGTTCAGGGGGAATGGTCTGAACTTCATTTGCACGAGAAACAAAGCTATGTGTTTCTAGCCAGCTTGTCTCCTAGGCTCAGCAGGGGATTTAGTAACCTAGAAGTTCAGCAGGTCTGAAAATATTTGGGCATGCAAGAATTTCATAGTAGAATACAGCTGGAATATTAAAGGCTAGATAGCACCAAATATTCATAAGAAGTGCCTTGCCTCTTGACAGACCCTTGGCCAGGCAAGGTATAGCTTTAATACACAGCTGAATCTCTATGATATATTCTTGTGGTCCACAAGAATTAAGAAGATATATACAAGTAACACACATACAAATACACAGAGATATAGTGATATAAACAATTAAAATTTTTTGAAGGAAAAAACAGTTCCAAAAAGCACTTATGGAATAAATGTCAAAGACTACTGCAGAGACAAAATAAATGACAAAGCCTTACAATGAAAATAAATTTTGTAATTAAATATATTAAACAGTTAAATTTAATATTTAAATATAAATATTTTGAACAAAATCAAAATTCTCATGTAAGTTGTGTTCATTTCTCTTAGTTCCTCATGGCCAGCTTTGTGTAGCATCAGATGGCACAAAGATTAGTCTTCCTCTGTTCCTTCTGTTGTCACTGCTTCCATTTTCAGGTTCACCCTTCAGGATCTCATCTAAACCTGACTGGTGTTCATCAATCCCACTTCTATTACCATTCAGCTCTATGTGAAGATCTGGATTTCCAAAAGAGGCATCTGGATAGCACATGACATCCAGTTCATGGCAAATATGTTAAATTGTTTAAGCCATTTATTGATGCACAGTTGTTTGCTGTATTTTATATATATATATATATATATATATATATACTTTCACATTTACTGGCCCTATTTATTATAATATCCATTTGTCTTTCATGATGTTCAAGTTGTAAAATATGAAAGCAATGTCCCCCTGACAGTTAAAATATTTTAACAATTCTGCTTTTAAAAAGAGTTTCTCAGGGTCTCAAGGGATGACTTAGTACTTGCTCTTATTCCAGAGGACTGGATTTGATTCCCTAAACTCACATGACAGCATACAGTTGTCTACAACTCCAGGTTCAAGAGAAATGACATATTCTTCTGTTCTCTGTGGACACAAGGCATGGATATGATGCCCAGATATAAGAGGCAAGGCACGTATGAAGTAAAACGATACAATTTTTAAGAGATTAAAAAAATTTCTTTCACAAGCGTACTGACTTGGAGAGGAAAGCTCAGGAGGTACCAGTGACACGCAAGGAATTTCAGGCATCTGAGTAAAGCTGAAAAGGGGAAAGCTTCGCCTCCCGTCAGGAAAGCACACTAATTGGTGGACTGGTGCCAAGCAGTTATTTCTGAGAAGCTATATAAGAGTAACACACACACAACATACACACACATACATACAGTGTGCGTATACATAAATGTATGTAGAAAAACATATATGTATGCAATAACAATTAATTTATAAAGAGGCCATGAAGTTGAAGGAGAATGGGGACAGGTATATGGAAGGTTTTGGAGGGAGGAGAGAGAAAGGAGAAATGCAATTAAAATTCAGTCTCAAAAATCGACAAAGGAAAATAGTTATCAGTGAGTTATGAAAATAACAATTAATTTGGACAGAATTCATTCATTAAAAAAGATATGTTGATAAACATAAGCCAAATACTTCACATCAATTTATCCTCCTGATCTCTATTCCAAGCCAAAAGAGAAAGAAAGAAGAAGAAAGGAAGAAAGAAAAGAAGAGACGAAAGAGAGGGAAAGAGATAGAAACGTATTTCATTTAAGATATTAGAAAATAAATTATTATCTTTCATCAATAAATTGCTGTGTTGTGTTCTAAAGAAGTGACACCGAGAATGGTAAATCTAGGGTGTTAGTGAATCTTCTCTTTAGATACCTTAGTTGAATCAAATTCAATTTATAACATTCTTAAAATTAACCCAAAAGATTATATACTTCATATTATGTCAGATATTTTCATGTTATAACAAAAAGCTTTCACATTGGAAGTGACACACATATTCTCATGTAGAATTTCTCATAGAATGAAACACAATAAGAAAACTGAGTGATACAATGTTAAATATAAAATACTATCATCATTTGGTTTTTGATAATGTTGTTATACTGAAACCATAACTAAGACATGTTTTACTGAAATCAAATCTAGAAAATAATTTATTTTTAAGTAGCCTCAATACTCTGAGTATGCCTCAATGAATCTTAAAATAAAAATAAAAATGACTTTATATTGATAATGATATTCATATGCTGTTCGGATTTGGTCTAAACATGAGACAAATATGTGTCTAAGTATGATCATATTACCAGATCACTGAATATGTACATACTGTGAATAGCTTTTTTTAGTCACCCAGTTAACAGGTTATATTTTCATAAAGTAATACAGAGTCAAACAACCTCTATAAGCTAATGGTAGATACAATATAAATTGTTCTTTTAAGAAAAATTCACAGAACAGGAAAAGAAAAAAAATCTTAGCATTCCAGAAGCTTACACAAATAAAACTTCACTTAAGTTTCCTTTTGTAATTGAACAAACATTAAGTGAAATAGACCACAGAATTTATTGAATACTGAGAATAATCAGTTCTTCTTAAAGTTAAATGAAGCATGAAAAGAGTAAAATTATCATGACCCATGTGTCATTTTCATTCAAAGGAAGATAAGGAAGGAGAAAAAGAATCAATTTGTATGATATCCTTGGTGATTTTAAAATTATTAACCTTAACCTGAGAATCCATTTATAAAAGCAGGAAGATATTAAAGTTCACATGTTTCATTTTCATACTAAATCATTCCAGTTTTGCTTCTACATTTGGTCACTCTGAAGCAGTACCACTTTTAGTCATGTTAAGTCAAAAGATGCTGAGGAAGCAGTGGAAGGAGACTGCGAAGCAAGCCTCAGACGAAGGACTGCCTCCTACTAGGAGACTCTAACTTTTGTGACTGATATAACATTCGCAGGACTATTGAGGTGTAAAGTGGGATGTGTATTTGAAACTACCCATAAAATGACAAAAACAGAACTTGGCTACTCTTGTCAATAAGAAGGCAGCAGCACACCTGCTTGGGCCATTGATCATATCATTTCCTAGTTCTCAGCCAGCCTATGTGATGCTGGCCTAACATAGTCAGTAAATGTGTTGATAGCAATTTCCTCTGTTCCCTGTTTATAACAGTTGTTTCAATTTCCTTTTTGGAACTCTCATTCAAAGCAATTTGAATCTGTGCTCATGGGCGCAGGTCACTTGTATTCTGCTCAAAATAAGCTATTTTCGTGTTTTTCTTTAAAGTAGGGTCTCTATTTTGAGTCGACAGAAGGTAGTGAACATACTTTACTTTCAAGCCTGAGGCTTTCTTTTTTTTTATTTTTTTTGCTACAATATTGTTCAGCAATTCTCTCCTTACTAGTAGCATAGCATATTGAACAGAAATTTAAAAGAGGGACAAAAAGTAAATCAAATTTTGTCCTCTAAGTTATTATTTAGTATGTTCTATTTAATCAGTGTTGTTAAGGAGATTCTCATGCTTACCACACAAGGTAATTTTAAATAAATTTTATAAGAAACCTGTTTTTCATCTCAATACTACTGATAGATTAGATTTAATGTTCTGTTTTCCCTATAATTTCTTTACCTTAGAAATAATTTTACTTGTAGCTTTAATAAAGAGCATGTATGGCAAAAGTTATAATATATTTTGATTTTTAAAGTAAGATGAGGTCAGTGAAAAAGATGTATCTTTCAAAATAACAGGCAGCCATTTACATATCTAGGCATGCACATTTAATCTTGAATATGGGGTTATTGTGCATGTTTTAGTAGATGTCCTGTGATAGTTAGATTTGTTTTTTTCTCACAAAGGAGTTTGAAATTTTGGATGCATTTATGTTACGTAAGAATGATAGTGATGACCAGAGTAGCTTGTAGTTCCCTTCTCAACTGCACAAAGAAATTAAGCAATATATTTATAACAAGACCTCCTAGGACATGTAAAGTATATATATCTTGTATTGTATGCTTTCTATGTATAATGTTCGTATCCATCATGTTCTGAGGTATTAATTCAGCGATGTAAGACCAATCTCCACAGAATCAAATCTGAAATTATGTCAGAACTGTTGGTTATTTTTCGCTGTTGGTTATGCTACGGCGCTGATTAGACGGCGCTGCACCCTCCCCCTTGGCTAGTCGTCGCCCGCGGCTGCCATGCCGGCGGAGGAGCGTGCTGATTAAAAGAATCATAACCATGGTTAACCTTTTTAGAGCTTTATTGGGAGGGGGAGAGAAAGAGAGAGAGAGAGAGAGAGACAGAGAGAGAGACAGAGAGAGAAGGAGAGAGAGAAACAGAGAGACAGAGAGGGGGGAGGGAGAGAGAGAGAGGGAGCCCGACAGGGAGGAAAGGAGGGGAGAGAAAGGGAGAGAACAGAGCGCCCACCCGCTTTTTAGGCTGGGACACCGGCGAAGGTTGATGACGTAATTAAAGACCAAACCCTTACAACAACCTACTAAATTGTTAAGCTTTTGGGTTCCCCACTTATATTCCCTTGTGTATCATTGTAGCTATTTTTAAAATGTGGAAAAAGCCTTCTCCATATCTGTCTTGCTTGTCTGGCCAAATCAAAATAAACTTAATTTTTCTGCCTTACCAACATATCTCTGACAAATAGAATTTGTGGTTATGGTGGGTGCTCAGACCTCATCCATGGCCCCCAGAATTCCATCTCAGGCTTAGAGTCCCAGAAGCACAGGTAGTACAATAATTGGCTGCCTCTCTATAGTTTACTCTTGCATATTGTTTCCACTAAGTATCCTCTTGTAAACTACAACTATTAAAAATAAATTATCTCTTATTGCTTGAATTGAGTTGTATTATATCACAGAATTTCCTCGATTTTCACAAATGTTGAGTGAAGTTTCTTATTGAAGTAGAAAATGGAATTACTCTCACTTTTTTATAATTTTACATGCTGTTGTCATAGCCATTACCTGTTCCTCAATCATCCTTCTTTTCTCCATTAGCCTACTTTTAAATAGAAATTGAAATTATAGCATAGAAAAATGTTTAAGCATTAGCCAGAAAATAAGCACGTACATTTTCCACCGTGACAGGGGAATTTACTTGCTCAAGCAAAGAGGGTGGATAGCATGTCATTCAAGGTACATTTTAGAAATCACAAATGTTAAAATATGTCATGAGTATCATGTATGGGCAACAAGTTAACTGAAACAAGAAATTCTTTTAGTTTGCAAGTTAACTAAAAAAAAAAGTAGAAAATAATGACTTTTTGTGGTGATATTTTATTTGTGCTTTAATAAATAAAACTTGCCTGTAGATCAGAGAAAAAAGGCCAGCCGTTATAAGTAAACAATGAAGTCAGGCAGTGGTAGCATGTGCCCTTAATCTTATCACTTAGCAGGCAGGATCTCTGTGTGTTCAAGGCCACACTAGGGAACATGCCTTTAATCCCAGTACCAACCATAGAGTTCTGGAGGCCTGTACAGAAAGGAAGTGACAGAGCTATGTAGGAAGAGGAAGTGATATAGTTGGACAGAGACAAAATCAGAAGAGAAAATCAGATGGCAGAACAGCAAGGCATATAGGTGTGGGTAGATAGGAAGTAACACATTTAGAAGCTGCAGAGTTGGTGAGGTAAGGTTGGCTGGTGGTTTTCCCTATTTCCCTGATCTCTCTAAGGCTTTCACCCCTATATTTGGCTTTGTGTTTTTTATTTAATAAGACCATTTAGAATTTCATTTACAACTTTTATGCTTGTACTTTACATTGGATATGTCCCACATATTAAATGAAATTAATTAGTTTTGGTATGTTACATAATTACAATACATTTTTGTTGTTTAAAGACAGGCACTAATATAACCTAATCTGGCCTTAAATGTGTTATGTAGCAAAGGATGGCCCTGAACTCTTAAGTCTCTTGGCTCTGTCTCCAGAGTGCTGGATTGTAGCTGTACACCATGAAGGCTAGTTTTATGTTGTACTGGGGATTAAACCCAGGGTTTATGCGTGCTAAGCAAATACTGTACCTATTATACTACACGACCAATCTTCAAATAAGTTCTAAATACTGATTTCATTCATGAATTTTAACAAAACATTATATAAAATATATTAGTTATAAGCTTCTTGTATTATTTTAGATAAAAAAGGGGAAATGTGGTGATATTGTGTCCCCCAGTATATTGTGTGCCCTAATAAACTTATCTGAGGTCAGAGAACAGAACAGCCACTATATAGACATAGAGGCCAGGCAAGGTGGCACACACCTTAATCCCAGCACTTATCTTGCTTGGAAAAGACACATGCCTTTAATCCCAGGAAGTGATGGTAGGAAACAAAAAGGTATATAAGCCATGAGAACCAGGAACTAGAGACTTTTAGGCTTTTAGCCGCAGTTTAGCTGAGATCCATTTGGGTGAGGACCCAGAAGCTTCCAGTTTGAGCAAACAGGATCGGCTGAGAAGTTGGCAAGGTGAGGTTAGCTGTGGCTTGTTCTGTCTCTCTGATGTTTCAGTGTTCACCCCAATATCTGGCTCCCGAGTTTTTTATTAATAAGACCGTTTAAGATTTGTGCTACACTTAAGCATGCTAGGCAAATACTGTACCTATTACACTACACAATCAGTCTTCAAATAAGTTCTAAATACTGATTTCATTCATGAATTTTAAGCAAAACCTATAAAAGAGAATGATTTTGTCTACTCAAAGAAATACATTTTAATCAGAGAACCTGAAAAACGTTTATATAAAATCTTGATAACTATTAAGATATGTTGATGAACATTATGGTATCAATTCAATTTTTATTAGCTAAACAACTGAAACCTGTATATAGTCTTTCTTGAGTAGAAAGCCAACAGAAAATTGTATTATTTTGAAATTATCGCTAATATAGTCATTACTTTTTACAGGTACTATGCTTGAAGTGTATCATCTAAAATTTAACTTTATTACTGTTCTGTTTTATATAAAATGGCCTTGGGGAATATTTTCTGAGAATAATAGCTTTAATTTATAGAATACAAGTCAACATAATTAAGTTTACCAAAGACAAGTCAGTGACAGGAAAATTTCATTACTGAGAAATCATGAAGTAAACTTCCTTTGTTTACCTCAGAAGAGTGATTCGGGTAGAGGGGATAGGTAATTTTATTTCAGTAAATGTGTTATAAATGGAGAGTTACAAATTTCAACTAGACAATTTTATCTGAAGATAGAGTGGAAGGAATAATTTTTCAGTAATATATGCAGCAGTGAAATGACTGTCATATTTATAATTAACCAGATGACAAACAGAAAAAGACTACTTTTATGTCAGTTTAAAAACAGACAGCAGAAAATTGTGTTTTAAAGCTTCTTTTACTGATTACAGCTATTTATCCTAATCTGGCTAATGGTTCAGGATAAAGAATCATAGAAGGTCAAGAGGTTCATGTTTTTTTTTTTTTCTGTGTTGACAGCTGGATACTTGACAAAGAAGTAAGTAAAATTTTCTTGTCTATTGTTTTGATCAGATTGATTGAATTCCCTGAAAATATTAAACAGAAACATGATAGTCAATATGTTGATTCTTTAGGAAAATGCCTTGGGGGAAAGCTGATATATCACATTGCTGTGAGCCTCATGGACACAACAGGCACCCTTGAATATAAGGGTCTAAGGAGCCTAGAGATCTTTCTCTAAGTTTCACCAAAAAAAAAAAAAAAAAAGGAGATGGTGCCCTCTGTGAAAGTACACTGTCACAAGATGCTAGACCTTTTGAGACCTTGCTTTTGAACTTTGTTGCTTCAATAAATCTTTTTTATTGCTGTTGTTTATAATTACAGTGCTTATAATATTTTAGGCAGCACTTAGACTAGAATATCTCAGTTCAATTAGTATTGTGTGAAGACTGAGTATATGTGAGCCCAGCAGATTTATCAGATGCAATAAAATCAGAGCTCAGGGCAAGTTGTGAGAGATCTTCGTATTAAACAGGTGATAGAATTTCTTGGTGTAAAATGTAACTTAATTTGCTTTTTACAGTAAATATTGACAGTGAATGCAAATTCAGCATGCTAATTGTTTTCTGTTTTAGTGTTTAGACTCACTTAAACTCAAGGTGCAAATATATGTAAATTAGATAAATTATTCTTCCAAGCTAATTGCCCAGCTTCCCGAAGCAACCATATAATTCATCAAGTGTTTGCTGCATCAGAGTATTTACATTATAATGTGTAAATACTCTTTCAATCATTTGTAACAGAATTTATTCATTCCTTCATTTGTTCTTTTATACATTTACTTTTTATTTCTAAATGTTAATCTTAAACAAATTTAATGTAAAGTTTTAGAAAATAGCAGCTAACATAATAAAAGTAAAACAATACAATTTCTCCTTTTGTGAGTTCTACATAAATGTTCATACTTTCTTTTAATTCAAGCTAGAATTCAAGGTCTACCTTCTGTTTGAGAGGCTTCTCTTTCCACTTAATACGTTTTAGATTTATTTGCTGTATTACATTATTATTTCACAAAGACAGTGTACACCAGTAGGAGTTCATTAGTAGAAGCCCTCAGTTACATAACAACAAGACACTGTCCCCAGCTTAAACAGGAGAACAGTGTTTCAGCCTTTGTCCTGGCAAACATTGGAGTCAATCGAAAAACCCAGGGGTCTCAGTGTCACAGATGACACAGAACAGTGAAACACTGTATGAATTTTCAGAGGCAAAGATGCTTTTTTGCCCCCTGGGTAAACAGAACTATACTTTTGTTGTTATTAGATACCACCCTCTGCAAGTCACCTTGTTTTTGGCATTTTTGACATATAATTCTTCCCTTTACCCCATACTATTTCATCTATACATTGATCCAGATCTTATGAAAATTAACCTGATTCACTTATTCACACTGATTCAAAATCACATGCCTGAATGCAGATTATTCTCCCTTCCAAGAGTGAATTATGTACTTTCTTACAGGAATGAAAAAAGAGGGGGACAAAAGGCTGCGTGGTATTATCAATGTAGTCTCAATTAAGGCAATGATTTGCTTCTGTAATTTTTTTTTGTCTTCTAACTGATCAGTGAGCCAAAGTGAACCCCAGTCTATTTGAATTACTTTATAGCAATCCAAACCTTTATTGTATTGATTTAATTCACTTATCTGGATTTAAAGAATCAAGGTATTACTTGATTAAGGATAGATTTTTCCATAGTGGTCAGTGATTGTAAAGAGTCATTAGAATTTATTCAGGTATTTTATGTCAGACTTTCAATACCACTGAAAAGAGCTCAGAGGGTCTGTATTAGAATGAAGACAAATGTTAAACAATCTTTGAAAGGAATTGAAATGCCTTCCCTATTCAATTTATCGATATTCCTATAGTGCTCTGAACCAAGTTTTTGCTGTCTATTCCTCTTCTTTTTTTTTTGCATTCTTTGTTTGTTTGTTTGTTTGTTTTGCTTCTTCAATAATTCATAAACTCAATGTCATTTCAGGAATGCTGATAGAATATTTTCTACAAAACATGTATCTTTCCAATTATCAGGATATTTTCAAAGGTGTGTTACTATAACACAAATGCTGTCTGTCCCTTCAGGGGTTAAGGAAAAACAAAGCAAATTTAACTGGTGTTTAACATTAATGAATAGTGTAGCAGCTCCACTAATGGTGTGTAGGAAAGGGCCATTAAGTTGAATTTGTCAGATAGAAGGAGAAGGAAAGTAATTCCAAACAAAAAGCCTGTTTCAGTCATTCTGATGCTTTGTAGTTATCTAGTTTGAGTGGCTTTTGAGGAGTGTTTATCTTTCTTGCCACAAACAGGGCTTTGGCCTTGACTATGTAACCAACTACCTTCTGAGATTATTTTTACTTTTTTACAAATTGTATGTATGTGAATGGGTATGTATACTTGTGTTCAAGTTCCTACAGGGGCTGGAGATACAGGATCTCCCTGGACCTAGAGTCACAAGCAGTTGTGAGCTTTTGGATGTGGATACTAAGAACCAAAATGGGCTCTTTGCAAGAGGAGTAAAGTCTCTTAACTTGTGATCCATTTCTTCAGCTCCTGGTAGCCTACTTCTTAAGGACTTTTTGTTCATGGATTGATTGTTCAACCCCTATCAACAAATGTGGAAAACGCATGTCAATCTAGACCTAGAATAAAACACAAGGTAGAAGGCTGCCTTGATTCCACATGGGATGGCTACAAACTCTAATTAAATGAGTGAATTGATTTCAGAAAGAAAAAAAATTATAGACTACATCGGTTGAATAATGTTGTATCTGTTTATAGGGTGAGACATGTGAACAAGGTAAGATAAGATAATAGAGGAACTCAGATTTGTGGTAATCAATTTTAGTTATTTTAAATACATTAGATGTAAGTACATCTAAATGTAAATTAAAAAATAAGTTATTTTATAATATTGAAGAGACTCTAGAACTATGGTTAAATAAGTGATGTTATAATGTGTGTTTTATTACTGATTTTGTAATGTTTTCAAATGGGTTCTGAAAGGAAATATATGCCAGCTAATGTACATTGAGTAGGAAAATACTGAGACAGTTTTCTTTTCTGTAAATGTGATGAAAGAATTTTGACTCTGTTCTTGATGTTTTATATTAAATTACCCCTGCAGTGTTTGAGTCCATTATAGAAGTAGTGTCATTTGAATACACCTCACGATTATTTAGTAAGGGTGTTTGATAAGGTGATGGATGGCTATGTAGCATGTAATTCACAAGTTACAGGATTATTTTTATAAGCCTAAAAAGGTTAATACCAAGAGAAGAATAAATATAATATCTTCCACTTTTTCTTTCTTTCTTTTTCTTTTTTGTTTCTTTCCTTTTTTTTTTTTTTGAGGCAGGGTTTCTCTGTGTAGCCTTGGAGCCTGTCCTGGAACTTGCTCTGTAGCCCAGGCTGGCCTCGAACTCACAGAGATTCGCCTGCCTCTGGCTCGTGAGTGCTGGGGTTAAAGGTGTGTGCCATCACCAGTCACCAGTCGGTATCTTTCACTTTTCTTATGTGTATCACTACTACTTTCATGTAATTAACACTAGTAACAATGTTAAATTTAATACTTTAAATCATATAAATTAAAATTATTTTAATCTCTAAGGTATGAAACACAGAACTTTTTGTTTAAGAGAGCAAAATCATAGACCCTCAGCTACCATATCTGGCTGTGTGCTGCCATGCTCCCTGCCTTGAAGATAAAGGAATTTACCTCTTAGAGTTCAAGAAAGCCACAATTAAATGCTTTCTATTTTGAAGAGTTGCCATGGTCATGGTGTCTCATCACAGCAATAGAACATTGACTAAGACAAAGAATGTCCAAATAATTCATGAAATTTTTCTTTACTTATGTCTTTTTGGCTGGCCCCACTAAATTAATAGTTTATTATTTTGAATAAATTAATATTAATTTTTCCCTTAAGTTGTTTGAATATCAGACTTTACAATGCCAGGGACCAAATAACAATGAAATATTGTAGAATATAAATTATTGAGAAAAATAAATTAAAATATATTCAAAGATACTTTATACAGTTTTAGTTCATTTTCTATTGCTGTGATAAGACACCATGATCAAGGCAACTTATCAAAAAAAGGTTTCAAAGGCTGAATCCATGGCCATCATGTAGGGGACCGTAGTATCATCCAGGCAGATGTGGTGCTAGGGCAATATCAGAAAGTTCACATCATGAGACACAACCACAAGGCCGAGAGAACTAACTGGATATAGAATGGGCTTCTGAAACTTCAAGGCCTGCCCCTAGAAAAACACTTATCTCCTCCAACAAGGTCACACCTCCTAATCTTTCCCAAACAGTTCTACCAACCATGGATAAAGTTCTCAAACATACAAATCTATAGGGGAAAATTCTCTTTAAATATAACAAAAACAGCAAATAGACTATAAAAGGAGCAAATAGAATGTTGGATATGAGACCTTTATAATTTTCAAATGTTGCATTAATACAGCATTGCAATTCTTGAAAATCTGTGTGAAACAGTACTTGTAAAGAATAATGGAATAGCATTTCTAAACATGTGGTCATGGTGTATGTTAAATAGTCTCTGCAAGTATATTGTAAAGTATTCTAAAATTTGATGACTGAAATATCTTATAAACATTTTCATAATATACGTGAAGTTTAATGAGACCTTTTGAAAAATTTTCCCTTGGGAAAAAAAAGAATGGAAATAATACTGTGAATGCTTCATAGCAAAGTCAAGTATTATTGTTTCATATACATTTTAGAGTGAACTAGCTCTAATTTATATGCACAATAATTATGCATGCACATAGTAGTGTTGCATTACTGTTTATGTGCCCCAAATCTCATACTATCCTAAGTAGAAATTTTTCCATACTATTGAATACAACAATGAATAAAACCAAACAAACTTTCTCCATTGCTATATCTATACTTTAGTTAATAAAATGTTTACTTTGATCAAATCAACACTGAGAAAAATATAACAAGAAAGGAAGTGGCAGCATGAATTAACAATAATCAGGAGATTTCTTATTGCTTTCTAAATGGTAAGCATTACATTTCATCACAAATTTAGAAATTTTCATTAGTGATTCATTTTTTATTTTTATTGAATATAGATTCTTGCCTCATATAATATATCCCAACTGAAGTCTCCCCTCCCTCCACTTCCTTAGCTGCTCCCCCAACCTCTCCTTTATCCCAGATTCACTCCTCCTTCATTTCCTCTTCAGAAAAGATCAAGCCTCCTAGAGATGATAGTCAAACAGGACAAAACAAGATACAGTAGGACAAGGTGAAAGTCCTCATATTGAGGCTGGGCAAGGCCATCCAAAGGAGGAAGAGTCTCAAGAGCAGGCAGAAAAGTCAGAGAAACACTCGCTCCCACTGATAGGAGTCCCCCCCCAAAACACCAAGTAATAGTCATAGCATATATGTAGAGGATTCGGTGTAGACCCAAGCAGGTCCTGTGAGTGACACTTCAGTACTTATAAGCTCATGTGAACCTTGCTTAGTTGATTCAGTAGGCCACGTTCTCCTAGTGTCCTCTATCCCCTCTTACTCCTGCAATCCTTTCTTCTGTCTTCGACAGGGTTTCCCAATCTCTGAGAGGAGGGACCCAATAGAGACTTCAAATTTATGTTCTCTCTCTTTTTCTCTCTGCACAAAGTCTGGCTGTGGGTCTCTGCACCGACTCCTGTCAGCTTCCTTAGGAAGCCTCTCTGATGATGACTTGAACAAGGTTTCAACCTATGAGTATAGCAGAACATCATCAGGAATCAATTCATCAATTTTTTTCTACCCTAGGCCTCTGGGCTATCTAGTATCAGACTCCTCCCTGGCCATCCAGGCAGTGTAGTACATGGGCTCCCTCTCATGGCCTAGGCCTCAAGTTAAACCAAACATTGGTTGGCCACTCCCACAAGATCTGTGCCATCATTGCCCCAACACTTCTTGGAGGCAGGACAGGTTTTAGGTTGAGGTTTTTGTGTCTCATTTGGCATCCAGGTTTTTCTTTTTGTAGCCGTACAGCGCATTTCTGCACCAAAGACATTAGAATGTAGGGGTGAAGGCTCCATGCAGGCACTAGCTCGACCTCTCTACATTCGGTAAGCTGAATGTTGTCCTGGGCAATGGGGTCCCACTGTCAGTTTTCAGAGGACCGTCTTCTGTCCTATCATCAGCCTGGATTATTTAGGGATCTCCATGGAAGCCTCTCAGGCAACATCTCAAAGCAATGCAGTCCACTACCACTACTGGAAGCCTTGCCCACAAAAGATGGCCACTTCAGACTCCATATCCTACATTAATAGGAGTCCTCACTAGGATCACTCTCATAGAATCCAGGAAGTTTCCACTGCACTGGGTTTCCACACTGCCCTCAATTCTATCTATCTCTCCTTCATTCTCTTTCTCCATTGCCACCCTACCTGATCCTCCCACCTCAAGTCCCCACCCATGCGCAGTCCACCCACAAAATTTATTTTGCTTCCCCTTTCCATGTGTCGCCCCTAGAAACTTCCTCTATTTCTAACTTCTCTGGGTCTGTGGATCATAACTTGATTATAATTTACTCAACAGCTATTATCCATTTAATAGTACTCACTCTTTGTGAGTCATTATTTAAAACTCTATGTCAATGTACACTGTCCTCATGAAAACCATCAATAGTCATTAATGTTTTCCCACAAATGAACAGTGACAGCATTCTCATTAAGGGAGATATTATATTAAATATACATATTGCAAAAGATCACACTTAACTAAGACATTCAATTTTTAGAGGAACATAGCTTTTATAATACATTTACTGTCTTTTTTGATATTAACTCTTAAGTATATAGTGCTTTTGGGTTATTAATGGAGTTGATTACATGAATGATCTCAACTACTGTACTCTTTGTGAGTGTTTCTCCTTTAGCTTCCCTCTTTGTTTGCCAGTTTATCTCTAATGTATGTTTTACTTCTGGATCTTTTCTCTGGCTTTGCTCCACAAGTGTAATACTTTCCTAGGATGTCCATAATCAAATAACTCAAGGTGGTGGTTCACCACAGTAGAAATTTACGGTCTGGGCCTTTGAGCTTACACTTGGGTGTCAGTAGAGTCATACTCTCTGAACCCTTTAGAGATCTCAGCCTTCCCTCTTTCTTCTGGCCTAAGGCACTTGGTCATCTGTGGCATTCCTCTTTGTAACTGTAGTGCTTTAATTGCTCAAAAAATGGTCCTTTTCTTCAAGAGTGCCTTTGCCATTTTTGTGTTT
Organism: Peromyscus nudipes; assembly: GCA_902168325.1. Lineage (NCBI taxonomy): Eukaryota > Metazoa > Chordata > Mammalia > Rodentia > Cricetidae > Peromyscus > Peromyscus nudipes. Next base: position 28,037 of record CABHPH010157535.1, on the reverse strand, counting down.
ATGAACACCAGTCATAGTGGATGATCCCCCTTCCTACTGAAGTCTCTATGACTATGGGCATCTGCCAAGATCCAAATTTAAACCAGCTTACACCTACAGATACAGTGAAGAGAAAAATAACATAACTTTTGGGTGGGTACAATCCATTTTGTATAACTTGCATATAAAAATGACTTCTTCCTCTAAAATTTGTGTAACTATAGTGGTTATTTATAATAATCCATAACAAAATAATAACACTTTCCATTACTTACTTTTATATCAGTATCTTTTTTTTCATATCACTCAACGTTACCTGACTTTTATTATTCTGCTCATTGAGATAATATCTTTTAGTCCACACAAAAACTCGGTTCAAAGAGAATGAAGTGTTGCTAATTTTATTGATTTTTCTGTCCCTATCAATTACATCAGTGCCTAGAAATTATGAGGTATTCGATAAGTATTTGTAGATTTACTGAAAGAACACAATCAAATTAAGTGGAAGATAATTATAGATTTCTTCAAATTTCTCATTACAGTTACCATTTAGATAATAAAGTTATATGAGCCAGAATTTCAAGGTAGCAGTACTAATTCAAAATAATGAAAAGTGACATTACTGAAGAACATGTTGTTTAATGGTTTCTACTGATGCAAACTGTCCATCTAGGAGAAAATCTCATTAAGACACAGGGTTTTCTAAAGGGAGGTAAAATAGTCTATCCTACACAGAAGAACCTTAGTCTCAGGAAAGAAATGGTTCCACATTTAAAAGAGAGTAAGGAGGGGTGTATAGGAAGAAAAAATGATATAATTATAGTTGAGATTAACAAATTTACATTATATTTGTTTCAATAAGCTATTATATAAAAGTGGTATTATGATTTACCTGTTGAGCCATTTTTTTCAGCCTTAAAATTTGAGGTTTTGGAAACATAGTCTTGTAAATCCTGAGTGGGAGAACACTAAAGTAAAGCTACAATGTTGAGAAAATTTAATGTCATACAAAACTTTCTTATTACTAATGTTTTTAAACTTCCAACAACCCAGAGTTAAATGTAAGTTTCATTTATAGCTACATACACATGTTAATACTAACATTTCAATAAAATGGTACGAACATTTATAATAATGTTTTCCAACAATTCAACATTAACAACAAATCTGTCTCTCTAAATAAGAATAATGTAGTTGAAAGAGATGTCTCATTTGTGCTCTATTTTCCCTGTTATTAGTGAATATATTTTAGATGTTTTTCATATATAAGTTAAGAAACCTCTACACTATTAGGTTTCCATGTAACTCCTCATATTGCCATTAATTTAACTGTCCCTCTCCATATTCCCTCTAGTAACAACTTCTTCCTTCTCCTCTCTATTGGACCCTGCAATTCAATCCCTACAGTTTGCCCTTTATATTCAAATGTATCTATTCTATTTCTCCATTCTAAACAGTCCTTATCTCCCATCTTGTACCTTACTCTGTACCTAATTCTGTTATACGGATTGTCCCTGCTTATTGAAGACTTAACAGTGAACATTCACAAATAAGCATACACATGATATTTGTATTTGAGGTCTCAGTTACCTCACTCAGGATGCTTTTTATAGCTCAATTCATTTATCTGCAAATTTCATGATTTAATGTATTTTTTTAAGACCTGAGTAATATTCCATTGTATAAATGTACAAAATTTTCATGTTGATTCATATGTTGACAGACATCTAGGTTGTTTCACATTTTTGGTTATTATCATTAGAGCACTAATGAACATGGTTGATTTGCGGTAGTTTCAAGTACCCTTTGAGTGTATGCCCAAGAGTGGTATAGTTGGATTTTGAGGTACATCTATTTCCAGCTTCCTAAGGAACTTCCATATTGATTTCCATTATGGCTGTAATGTTTGTAGTCCTAACAGCAATGGAGGAGTGTTCTCTTTGCTTTACATCCTTATCAGAATGAGCTACAAATTATTTTGTGGGTCTTGTCCATTCTGACTGATGTTAGATGAAATCTCAATGTAATTTTAATTTGCATTTCACTAAAGATATTGAACATTTCTTAAGTGTTTTTTAGTCATTTTAGTTTCCTCTTTTGAGAATGACACAGTTTTTAATTGAGTTATTTGTTTTCTTGATGTCCAGTTCTTTATATGTATTATATATTAGCCCTCTATCAGATGTGCAGTAGGTAAGAATCACTTCCCTTCAACCAAAGAATGGATAAAGAAAATGTGATACATATACACAATGGAGTACTAATCAGCAGAGAAAAACAATGACGTCGTGAGGTTTGCAGGCAAATGGATGGAATTAGAAGATATCATCCTGAGTGAGGTAACCTAGACTAAGGAAGGCAAACATGGTCTGTACTCACTTGTAAATGGATACTAGATGTAAAGCAAAGGATAACCAGACTGCAACTCACAGTCCCAGAGAAACTGGCTAACAAGAAGGACCCTAAGAGGAATGCATGGATCACCCTGGGAAGGGGAAATAGATCAGATCTCCATGAGTAAACTGGGAGTGAGGGGGGACAATAAAGGGTAGGGGATCGGGGATGAGAACGTAAGGGAATGAGATGATCCAGCTGGAAAAAGGAGAGAGTGGGAGAGCAATGAAAGAGATATCATGATAGAGGGAGACATCATGGGGATAGGGAGAAACTTAGTTCTAGGAAAGTTCCCAGGAATCCACAAAGATGACCCCAGCTTAGATTACTAACAATAGTGGAGAGGGTGCCTGAGCTAGCTTACCCCAGTTATCAGACAGATGAATAACCTAACTGTCATCATAAAGCCCTAATTCAGTAACTAATGGAAGCAAATGCAGAGATACACAGGCAAGCACCATACCAAGCTCCAGGCATCCAGTTGAAGAGAGCGAAAAGGGATTCTATGAACAAGGGACATCAAGATCACGATGGGAAAACCTACAGAGACAATGAAACCAAGCTAGTGGGAACTCATGAACTTTAGAGTAACAACTGTGGAGCCTCCATGGGACTGGACTAGGCCCTCTGCTTAAGCAGGACACTTGTGTAGCTTGATCTGCTTAAGGGACCCACTGGCAGTAGGATCAGGATCCATCCATGGTGCATGATCAGGCTTTTTTAGCCCATTAACTATGGTGGGACACCTTGTACAGCCTTGATGCAGGGGGAAGGACTTGGACCTGCCTCAGTTGAATGTATGAGGCTCTGCTGACTCCCCATGGGAGGCTTTAGCTTGTCAGAGAAGGGAATGGGGGCGTGGGTTGGGAGGCTGGAGGGGGCAGGAGGAGGGAAAAGAGGGGAATCTGTGGTTGGTATGTAAAATGAATAAAAAATTTCTTAATAAAAAAAATCACTTTCCTTCATTTAGCTTCCTGTATTATCCAGTTGATGGCCACCTTTACTCTACAGAAGCTTTTTCTTTTTAAGAATTCCCATTTGTTAATAGTTGTTCTTAGATCTTGTGTTATCATTATTCTGTTCAGAAAGTCTTTTGTTTGTTGATTTTTTTTTCTGTGCCAATGAGTTCAAGGATATTCCCCACTTTCTTTCCTATCAGGTTCAGTGGATATGACTGTAAATTTAGGTCTTGGATTCTTTTGGCGGTGAGTTTTCTAGGGGCCTTAAGAATCCTTAAGGGATCTTTGAGGATTCATCTACATGAGCCATCTAGTTTGACCAGTGCCATTTGTTGATAATGCTGTCTTTTTTCCTTTGTCTATTTTTGATTCTTTATAAAAAAAAATACCATGTCCATAAGTATGTAAACTTATGTCTAGCTCTTCAATTCAATTCCATTCATTGATGTGTTTTTATTCTAATATCACATATTTTCATTACTGTAGCTCTACAGTACAACTTGAGATGGGGTATAGCGAGACCTCCAGAAACTCTTTAATTATTCAGCATTGTTTTATCACCCTGGGTTTTCTGTTTCCACATGAAGATGAAAATTATCCTTTCAGTTTCTGTGAATTTGGATAGAAAGTAATTGAATCTGTAGATTGCTTTTGGTAGGACGAAAATTTTCACTATATTAATCCTACTGACCAATGAACACAAAAATAGGATTGTTGCAATAAAATGAATCCTAATGACATTCTGGTATACTCATAGATCAGTATGACACTTTTCTTTTATCAGAGAAGCTTCCTCTTGCAGCAGAAGGCAGCAAATACAAAGACTTGCAACTGGACAATGTGTAGTGCATGAGAAACCTTGGAATACTCAGTCCTAAATTGTATGCCTCTATTAGTCCTAAATTGGATATCTCTATCAAATACCTCTTTTCAGAGCTCATGGAACTCCAGGGAAGAGGACACAGAAAGATTGTAAGAGGCAGTGGATAAGGGAGACAAGAAGGGGAAAAAAGCTTTCTAGAAACCAAAAGGTTGGAATGAACATATGAACTTACAGAGATTGTGGCAGCATGCAAATGCCCTATACATTTCTAACCCACATGGGGCCCCAGTGCTGAAAGGGAAAGCACACCCATGCCATCATCACTTACCCAGAAGCTATCTCCAATTGAACATTGTTTTCAAAACAAACAAACAAACAAACAAAAAATCATTGTTTCTTCTAAAGGAATCTCGCTGGTTATACAAACTATGCTTAAGTTCAGGTCCTATGCTCAGCAGTAGATGGTCAACAATAAATGAGCTCTGATATTTAATTGTTTATTGTTTTGTGTGTTCATGCTTACATTCTTTATTTGGGTATTTTTTAAACTTACATATCTTTTACTTGTTTATTATGGTTTCCAATTTAATTTTTATTGGTTTTCTGAGTGGGCAAAGAAGTGTTTCTCAGCATCTATATGTGTTCTTATACTTTTTTATTTGGCTCATTTTTCTGTTTGTTTTGTCCTACTGTGGCTTGTTTTTATTTTGTTTTATATTATTTTATGATCAATATTTCTGAAGATGCAAATTTACATTATAATGACAGAGAGAAAATATGTGAATTTGGGTGGATAGGGAAGTGGGAAGAATCTGGGACAGTACAGAGGATGAGAAGCTATAATCAGAATATAGTATATGAAGAAAAACCTGGGTTTTTTTATTCTGTTTTTTTTTGTATACCAAGAATGTTTAATAATGTGCAATATAACAGAGTACTTTATACCACACAAGGCATGCTGTACTTCATATTTGTTGGTTTAAAATCTGTTTTTAATATAAAAGGAATAATAAGATAAAATATGTTAGAAATAATGCCTGTTTACCTTGTCCAAGACCTTTTGAAGATGTAATTACTACAGTAAATCTTAAAGTGTTTGCTGTGGAAATCTAATAATTTGTGTTTACTTCTTTTCATAATTCAATAGTACTGAAATTACATAATGTCTGACTCTTAGCACATGCATATTTAATTCTAACATTAAATGTAATAGAATATATTTTACTCTGATAATTCTATCTTTTTATCTGAATAGATATTGAAGTGAGATTGATGATTTTTTTCCTCATTAGTATGTATAGCAGCTTCCATCACTATGAACATCGGTGAATAATGGTGAAGTTTCCATTTTCATATCAGCTGCATTTCTTCTGTGCCATAGGTTTGGGGTGTCTTCAGCAATCGTTTCTTCCTGTCAGGTTGTGGAGGGTAGCCAATAGCAAAGGGAGAGCATGCCAAAGTGAGGTGGGGTGAAATCCATGGAACACCTCTGTCCAATGACCGAAAAATTTAACTCAGTCCTCATAATAGGTATTTTATTTGGTTGCTTATAATGTCTAGTTGAGATATTGTCTCTCCCATTGTATGTTAATTCCATTTAAACTAATTGTACATATGCATGTAATTTAGAACTCTTGTATATTAGTAAGTGTTCAAACAGCTCTTACGAAGTCGTTGGTGTTATTTCTCCCCATATACTGTCCTGTAACCTGCCCTTCTATCCCCCAATCTCTTTAATGGCCCTGCTATAACTTTCCATTCGTCATTTTATAACACAATATTCTGGGGGATGGGGAGATAACTCAGCAGTTAAGAGCACTGACCACTCTTCCAAAGGACCTGGTTTCAATGTTCAGCACCCACCTAGCAGTTCACAACTTTCTCTAACTTCGGTTCCAACTCATCTGGCATCCTCACACAGGCATACGTGGAGGCAAAAGCTGCACTATAAATGAAAAATAAATAACACTACATTTTATAGGGTCTTCCTTGGAAGACCCCCTCCTTCTACATGATTCCTTCCCACCCTGATAATCTCTTTAAGTATCACAAATAAATCAAATGTATCTCAGGCATAAAGCCAGCATCAACATGCAGGGGAATGTTCACTATCCGTCCTTCTGGCTCTGTGTTACCTCACTCTGGATTATCATATCTAGCCCATTAGTGCAATTCAAAGAGACAGTTTTTCTCATGTTCACTAAAATGGTGAAATTTACAAATGGAAAGACAGACAGAAAACAAAGGAAGTGGAAATGGGGTAGGAAGGGAAGGATACAACTAAGCACTGCTTACACTGTGATAATCTGAGGCTAAGCTTCATTGCTAGCCTGGAAACTGCTATATCTGTCTTGCTACGCTCATCTAACCATGACAAAAATGTCTGCTAGGATCATTTATGAAAGAAAGAGGATCATTTTGGCTGATTTCATGGATTCAGAAATTCAGGCCTATAATTGCTAGGCCGTGTTATCTTTCCCTTGTTGCATAGCACTTCATGGTGAGAACCCATGACTGCTCACTTGTGTGACCAGGTAGTGAGAGAGACAGGAAAGGGCTACAGTCTCTGCCCTGTCTCCTTGCATATGGCACTGGCAATGTGCTAGCTCCTGTCCACAGGGTACCACCATGCAGATATTAGCCATGTCCAACAGTCTATAGCATGGGACAAGGACTTTAATATAGGAAACATTACTGGGCTTTCAAGATCCACATTACATCATTAAATTAAGAGAAAATAAACAGGAAGGATGATGGTGCATGAGACTTTCATTCCAAGAGTGCCACTATGAATATATACTTCAAAATACTCACTTACATGTGTAAGGATAAGATCAACTGCAGTATAATCAAATAACAAAACACTGAGTATGTGTATACATGGTGTGCAGTTGATCTAAAATAAAATGAGCAAATACACCAAAATATGTACTTGAACTATTATAACACATGGGGTAGAAGCAAATAAAATCAATGTTACATAAATTATTATTGCTTTATAATTAGCTTTGGAAATATGTATATGTAAAGATATTTGTGAGTTTTGTACATATGTTCATGAATGCACACAATATTAACTGAAAATTTGGTACCACAAATATTGCTTTTAAATGTGTAGCAGTATTTTTATAAGATCATATTCTAAGAAATAATTATACCCCACAGTATAAATCAACATCCTACAAAGCGATATGGTGCTCTAACAATTTCCTCTAGTAATTTATGTGAAATTTAGCAGAAAATAAGATTCTCTCTTGATCTATTATATCTGGGTTCAAGAATTTTGAAAGCAAAGAAAAGTTATGGGGAAGTACAATGATTATTCCTTTTCCCGCAGTGAAAAAAAAAATAAAACAGATTGAACAGAAAATCACAGGAGATACTTAAAAACAGTAAGTGTTCCCATGTTTTCACACTTGTGTTCAATTTGAAAGACAGGTAAAATTAAATTAGTTATCAAAGCCTAATTACTGAAAAGTCATCAAGGAACACTATTTAGGGTTTTGGCTTTATAAAATTGAATTAAGTCCCGTTAAGCTACTTAATATTTGCCATCTGCTAAATCACTTGTAGTGTCATATTAATCATTGTCTATGCTAATAGTCTGCCTCAAAGACTCTTACTTGTAACAGAATGGATGTTCCCTGGATAACGGGAAATTTTTAATTAAAGCTTAGCATTCATCTGTAATCTAGCCAGGCTTAGCATTGCGTATGTCCTCATTTTCTACCATGCTGTGGTAAAGACCATGACCAAAAGCAACTCAGAGAGGAAAAGGATTGAATAATTTCACAGTTTATAATCCATCATTGAAAGAGGCCAACGCAGGGGCCCAAGGCAAGAACCAGGAAATGAAGGAGAGACAGGCCATGGAAGAATGCTGCATATCTGCTTGCCCTTCATGTCTCACTGCGTTGGCTTCTTTCTACAACCTAGGACCACCTCTCTAGGGATGACACTGCCCACAGTGGGATGGGCTGTTCCACATAAATTATTAGTCAATAATGTGTCCCACAGACTTGCCTAAAGGCCAATTTTAAAGAGGTATTTTCTCAATTGGGGTTCCTTCTCCCAAGATTAATCCAGATTGTGCTGTGGGATGGTCTGTATGTCAAATGTGTTGCTCCAATTGGTCAATAAATAAAACACTGATTGGCCAGTAGCCAGGCAGGAAGTATAGGCGGAACTAACAGAGAGGAGAATTGAGAGAACAGGAAGGCGGAGGGAGACACTGCCGGCCGCCGCAATGACAAGCAGCATGTGAAGATGCTGGTAAACCACGAGCCACGTGGCAAGGTATAGATTTATAGAAATGGATTAACTTAAGATGTAAAAACTAGATAGCTAGAAGCCTGAGCCATTAGGCCAAACAGTTTAAATAATATAAGCATCTGTGTGTTTATTTTATAAGTGGGCTGTCGGACTGCCGGGGCTTGGTGGGACCCAGAGAGAAAACTCTCCAACTACAAGACTGGGTCAAGTTGAGAAAAAAAAAAAAACTACCTAGTACAGCATAAAAATAACAAGCCACTAATAACTTAATGTTTTGAATCTTCCTTGTTTTTAGTCTATGGAATTTGTATATGCTTGTATGTTTTACATATAGAGGACTCAGTAACAATTATAATACACGCACATTTCTGAATACATATGCAACAAAAGTAACCAATCATATATATATATATATATATATATATATATATAAAATCATAGCTATAATATAAAATCACTGTCTTAGGAAACTGATGAATGTTTGGTCACCAGCTGCATTTTTTGAAATTCTTTAAACTTTAGGAGGTTTAAAGTGTAGCCTGAGAGGAAGCATTTAATCTGAGACTGTGCCTTGTGAACCAATGCTCTTCTTCTCCTCCGACACCCACTTTTTTGTCTATTTCCTGTTAATATGAGTAAACGGTATCTTCTTCTACAACTCCTACTACCATGAAGGTCTGGGTCACCATGGCCAGAGAATCAACCAAGACAAGGACTACATATTAAAATCTCTGAAACTATGAGATAAAGTAAAATGCCGTTTTTTCTTAATATGGTGTTATTTTTCATAGCAACAATAAAAGTTACCTGTAGGAAAATATATTCAATACATAGTTGTGAAATGACTTAATCTGACCACAGGGTTCCTAAAACTTTGGAACTAATTTATGTGAAGCAATAAGAAATTGTTATGCATAGATATAAACCTTTCTCAGGTATAAGCACAGGAAACAGAAATCCAGATAATAATGTGAGCAGAAGGAAGTGTGCTCATGGGGGTTCTGAATGGAAGAAGGACACTAGGAATTGGATTAGAAGTCATTCATATGACTTTCAGGCAAAGAAAAAGCCTGTTGTTTCCTAAGAAATTTAAAAGTTCAATTTCAAACTAATATACTATGTTGTCTGGCAGTGGAGATTCAAGGCAAATCAATCTCTGATACTTTCTGATGTGTATGGCAAAAGAGCAACATAGCAAAATCATTTAAAAATATTGCAGTCTGTTAGAAGGAAAGAAGGCTGGGAAAACTGAGCTTGAAGAAGATATATAGTCTCTAAAAGTTGTATGCTATTGAAATTAACAAGCAATATGTATCATTACATCAGGACCATGAGAAGATCTCCAGAATTTGCCGATGACACTCTACTATGGATACAGTGGTGTGAGGTTTTAACTTATTTAAAGACTTTTGCTTAGGACCATAGAACACCTGTGGCTCACATATGACTATTTAGGAGATGGTTTCCATAAGACTCACTATAGTGTGCTCAGCCATCCAGAAACTGAGAGGTTCCTGAAACCATGATCCAAGGGTATAGATTGCAGCTGGAGTTATCTCCAGTCCTGCCCGGGCCCAAGTGAGGACACAGGGGCTTATATTATTTATAAACTATATGGCCGTGGCAAGCTTCTTGCTAGCTAGATTTTACATCTTAAATTAACCCATAATTCTTATTTATGTTTAGTCACATGGCTTGATACCATTTCCCAGTTCTGCCTTCACATCTTGCTTCTCATGGAGGTGGCTGGCATCATCTCCTCACTCAGCCCTCCTGTTCCCAGAATTTTCCTTGTCTGTTTATTCTGCTTATACTTCCTGCCTGGCTACCGGCCAATCTGCACTTTATTTATTAGCCAATCAGAGCAACACATTCACAGCATACAGATATCCACAGCAAAAGATGACTGCTTAAGCCAGAGACAGATTTTTATTATCATTCATGCAGTGTTGACTGGGGAGAATGTCCAATATAAGAGTCAGGAAAACGTGGAGACATCCACCCAGATTATTTTACAGAGATTATAATTTAATTACAAAGCTTCTCAAGTCTCTTTCTTCCAATGAAACCCTCACATATAACCTTTCCCACTCCCTTTCAAAATCATAGCCTCTCTTTTCTACTAATTGATATATATATATATATTCCTAAATATAGCCTGCTCTGTCTACTTTAATACTACCTGTATATATGTTTTAAGGAAGACTTTTTGATGCTAGACAACCAGTTAGTCTACTCTCACATGGGATGTCCACCTCTCCCATTCCCAACTTTCTCCAGTTACCTATAGTTCTCTATGTAGGCTTAAGATCTCATGTGCTTTTCTCTGTCAAGTTGGACATGCTTATCGGTGTCATCCTTTGTCAGCATACTTTATGCTTTCAATTTAGTAAGGTTTTTAGGGGTGTAGCTTCTGATATTATTTAGAGACATAATCTCACAGCAAACTTCCTGATCCTCTAGCTCTCAACATCTTTCCTCACCTCTTTCACATTGTTCACTTAGACTTAGTTTTGGGAGTGTTTTTGTAGATGTACCCATTGGTATTGGAATGTACAGCTCTGCGTTTTCATTGGTTGTGGTTTTATGTAGCAGGCTCTGTTGAAAAAGTTTCCTGATGAAGGGTGAAATCTACACCTATTCTTGGTGTATGGACAAATGTTTACAGATTGTTGTTAGGGATTGTGCTGCTTTAGTAAATTAGTGGTTGAAGATTTTCCTTCAATAACCATGACTTCACTAGTACTGGCCACTTAGGTAGGTTTCTATTACATACCAGGCATAGTCTGCCTCTTGTTGAGCTGGTTATAAGTTGAATTAGTGAGCAGCTGCTTACCGTCAGGGTACTTGTGGTACTACCACACCAGTGTGGTGATGCTGGACATTGATGTGGTTCATAGGCATCATACATTGGTAGTACTGTAAGTCACCTCCCTTTCATGGAAGCTTCTATAGTGTCTTCTGGTGCCACGAAAGCTAATCTTCAGAGAGGTGATATTTGGGTAAGCTCCTAATCAAGGGGTCTATGGGACCTATTTCTGAAGTGTGTGGGGTATTCATCAATAAGGAACTTACCTTCCACCTCTGAAAGATAACCAAAGGAAACAGCAAGAAACCATTTTGGAAGTCTTTTGGGGAGGCCTAGCCAGCAACTTAAAAGAGGGCTTCTCCTGTCTGGTAATAGGTTTTTTGTTAGTTGTTAATTGACTCTTAGAAAGTACACTGTTGGCCAAGATAAGAAAAGTCCACTAAAGCTATATATTTTTATTTGTATATGGAGTTCTGAGTGCTACAGTTTTTCTGTAAATAGCTAATATAATTCATTAGGCTTTTTCAGACATTCTTATTGTTATATTACCCACCTCCTCCTTCCTCCTGAAGCAGCACCTGGTAAGGGATATGTGAAGCTGTGAGTCAAGTCTGTGTTCTATGGGGACCACACAGAGACCTATAGATGATGGGGAAGCAGCATGTCCTATCAAAAGACAGTAGGCATATAGGATAAATGCACTGTAGTAGGAAAGGCACAAGATTGGGGCTGCCACAGCTCTCAGGGACTCAGTTCCAAAAACGGTGTGACACTAGATACTACCTAACAAGCTGAATGTATGTTCTCTTGATTCTTGTTTTACTCTTGTCTGACTCTCTCTACATTTAAAAAAATTCTGGAGACTGAATTAATTTTGGAAATTCAAAACAGAAAACTGGAAGTGTCTTTATGGCATAATCCTATAGGATAAAAGGGAGACTGATGAAATTGAAGTAAAAATGGCACTAGAATATGTTTTATTACTTCAATAAGCTTAAAGAAATATTTGCCTTCATTTTTCCCCAAGTATTCTTTGAAATCACTGGAAGGTTTTGCATCTACATAGCTGCACTCACATAAAACAAGTGAAATAATATGCTTAAGTTTTTAATGACTTTCATTTGTATTACTTGACACACAAAGACAATTAGTTAATCTCAAAAAGGGTATTTCAGAATATATTTAATTTTATCTAGACTTCTAATCCTCTTAAATTATTTTTTCTTCAAATAATTACAGGATTTTTTCTATTTAGTTTCCAAAAGACAATTAGGGAAAGTACTTAATGTAATTTTAAATAATCACATTTTAAGCTCATGAAATGATAGAAGAATTTTGAATGTAAGTAGTATAGCCAGTTATCATTACATTTAACAATCTTCATAAATTGACTGTTAGACTATATTTATTTATTACTTAAGAGATGTTTATATTCATATTACATGAATATAAATATGAATATAAAATTTAAAAAGACCATGTGGTACATGATTCTTATATTGAATAATTTGTTACAAGTCTAATGTATTCTATAGAAAGAAATCATTTCAGTATAAGAAAAAAATGTTTCTTCATTTCCTCACTTGATATACTAAAAATACATGTACCTTTTGCTGTGGGATAATGGTTTTATACATTGGTTTAATAAAACGCTGATTGGCCAGTAGCAAAAGTATAGGCAGGATAAGCAGACAAGGAGAATTCTGGAGCGAGGAAGGCTGAGTCAGGAGTCGCCAGCCTGCTGTGCAGGGTGCAGCATGTAATGGACTACAGGTAAAGCCACAGAACACGTGGTATCATATGGATTAACAGACATGGGCTGAATTTAAGTGTAAAAGCTAGTCAGTAGTTAGTCTGAGCTAATGGGCAAGCAGTTTTGATTAATATAAGTCTCTGTGTGTTCATTTGGGTCTGAGCAGCTGCAGGGCCAGAGAGGATGCAGGAGCCAGGTAGGCACAGGAAATCATTCAGCTACAACATTTTATTACTTACAATCAAATAAAATTATGGAGGTTATGAATTTGTTTTAAAACTTAAGGCTTAATAGATAAGAATGTCCTCCCACATGGTCTGTATTCTTTTAGAGCCAGTATGATATATGATCAAAAATGTAAAGACAATTCTAAACTGTAATCCTGATTTCCAATGCAGTATTTTTTATTTTTAAATTTAGACCCTGGGAAGACTAATAATTCTAGTGACTTTTCCTCCTTAAATCTTAAATAATGAAATTTGTATAATGATAACAAATTATAATAAATGTATTTTTTAGTTTGTGAATTACAAAGTATGATTGTATACATAAAATGGATAATCTTGGTTGGTGACTTGATTAGATCTGTGTACAACAAGGAGACACAGCTCTGGTGGACCTATGAATATTTCCTGGAAGGGTTAGATAAAGAGGGATAAACCTTCCCCAGAATGGGCAGCACCTGTAGCAGGAATCTTAAAAGTTGCTATTAATAAGAACAAACCTGGAGCCAGGTATTGGGGTGAATGCTGGAAGATCAGAGAAGCAGAACAAACCACAACTTCCTCATCTCGTTAGTTCCTCAGCTGATCCCGTTTCCTCAGACTAGAAACCTTTGAGTCCTGATCCAAATAAATCTCAGCTGAACTGCTGCTCAAAAGCCTAAAAGCTTAACTAGCCAAAAGCTTCTAGTTTCTGGTCCTCATGCCTTATATATCTTTCTGCTTTCTGCCATCACTTCCTGGGATTAAAGGTGTGAGTCACCATGCCTGGCTGTTTCCAGTGTGGATTTAAACTCACAGAGATCCAGATGGATCTCTGCTTTTAGAATGCTAGGATTAAAGGCTTATATGCCACCGTTTTCTGTCCTCTATGTCTATCTAGTGGCTATTCTGTTCTCTGACCCCAGATACGTTTATAAGAAAATGATCTACAGGAAAAAGATGAGTGCATCTTCTCCGTTGAAACCATTGTTGTCATCCTTCCCTGACACCAGAACTCAGCTTCTTTGCCCTTCTACCTTGGGATGGAGAAGTGTGACTTGCTGAGAATCCTCCATGTCCTTATTGCCAGATTGGGAACACTGTGGCATCTAGCCTGGTTGAGGAAGAAGCTACTGGTTTCTTAGCCTCCCATGAATGAAGCTGGCCACTATCATACTACCCAGATAAAATCATGCGAGCCAATAGAGCAAACTTATATACATATATATATATATATATGCATATACATATATATGTATATATATATGTGTGTATATAATATATAATGAATGTAATGATATAAATTAATAATGAAGATTTAAGTTGAAATTCTTAGCTAATATGATCAACAGCCCTTCTAATTCATTTATATGTTGGCAGTCACTGTATAAGAATTGTTTGTACATTCCCATTTTCATAAATACTAAAACTATACATATTTCTTTTATTGTTTCTTTCTATGTCTCTTAGTCTTTCTGTTTACTCTATAGATATATGTCTGAAAAGTTATATTTTTGAAAATTATTCCTGTTATAGCTGGGCATTGTAGCCCATGCCTTTAATCCCAGCACTTGTGAGGACCAGGCACGCAGATCTCTGTGAGTTGGAGGCTAGCTAGGTCTACACAATGAGTTCCAGAACAGCTAAACTACATAGTGAGACCCTGTCTTGAAAACAAACAAATAAAAAGGACAGACGAAATAAAATTATTTCTCTGATTATCCTGTGTCAGTGTCATCTCATACTGTATGTTGGTTTTTGTTGACTCTTCCATTTTTTTCAATTTGATGATTAGTATTTTCATCGTCAATACTCAGTTGAGCAAGAAAGCAAAGCAACCGAGTCTTTGTCAATATATTACTAAAGTTAGTAATGATGTTTAAATTTCTAACTGGAAATTATGACTATAAAATATAACTACAGGGGCTGGAGAGATGGCTCAGATGTTAAGAGCACCGACTGCTCTTCCAGAGGTCATGAGTTCAATTCCCAGCACCCACATGGTGGCTCACAACCATCTATAATGAGATCTGGCACCCTCTTCTGTATACATAATAAATAAATAAATAAATCTTAAAAAAAATCACTGAGGCTATCCTTTAAAAAAAATATAACTACAAAATACACAAATAGTAAAGAAAAGAAATTAATTAAGCAAATAATATGAAGCAAACTTCATAAACTGTAGTTAGAGGAAACAAATTATAAATGGATTAAATAAATGGTAGGAAAGTACTTGCTGATTACAAGTATTAGAACAGTTTTATTATCTTTATGCAAACACTATTTATTTAAAATAAAAGGAATATATCGTCCACAATATGTAATTCACAAACATACTCTGAACTGTGTATGTTGACTTTAAAAGTAATTTCAAATTAGAAAGAAGGAAAGTAAGGAAGATATTAGTAAAAAACAGGACATGAGGTTATATCACCATTCAGCTTATCCTACACAAATGATTTCACATCTCTGAGCATCATTACTAAAATTAAACTCCAAGGTTTATGGAAAATATATAACAATGTACCAAATAACACTATTTGTAGATAAATTTATAAATGTTCTTATTAATAGAAAACACAGAGCCAGATATAGGGGTGAAAATCTGAGAGAGATCAGAGGAATAGGAACAGCTGCATGCTAATCTCACCTCACCAGCTCTGCAGCTTCCAAAAGCATCAGTTACTTCCTGTCTACCCACACCTATATGCCTTGCTATTCTGCCATCTAATTTGCTCTCTCTGTCCAGCTATATCACTTCCTCTTCCTGCCTAGCTCTGTCACTTCCTGTCTGCCTGTACAGACCACCAGACCTCCATGGTTAACAAGTGTTGGAATTTAAGGCATGTGCCACCATGCCTGGCTCTGTTCCCAGTGTGGCCTTGAACTCACAGAGATCCAGACAGATCCCTGCTTCGCAAATGATAGGATTAAAGGCATGACTTTTGTGTTTACTTATAATGGTTGGCTTTTTCCTCTGATCTCCAGGCAAGCTTTATTTATTAAAGCACAAATAAAACATCACCACAAGTACTGTGGAAAAAGATCACTTTAAAATATTTTATGCTAATCTGCAGGTTAGGTAACCTGTCCAAGTCAATATCTGACAAGCAGTTCTCATGCTATGAAAAGCCAGTGCTAACAATTTTTACCAACACTCTAATGAGATTTAATAAAAATTAACATAACTAATAAGAAATTTAATTTTTCTACAATCACCAAACAGATAACATTCTATTTGGTTGTGTAATGACAACCAGCTGAATAATTCATTGAGCTAATCACAAACTACAGTTTGAAGATTGTACAGATAGTATTTTTACACCAAAAACCAGTTTAGATACTCAGAAGCTAAACCGTAATGTTGAAGGAGAATTACTGCTGACTGTATTTGTAGCATTTGAAAAAGTAGCCACAGGTGGCAAACCAGATGATTACACTTAAAGAAAGCTGTTGGACATTTGGAAAAGGGAAATGCATCAATAATTAGAAACACTGTAGGTGAGGATCTCCATGCCAGACTAGCAGTGGGGGTGGCTAGCGTAAAGAAAATTGCTGCTGGTGGTATAGAGCAGCAGGAAAGACTGAGGAATGCATGGCAGCAAATCGAATGTTGGGAAGGATGCCAATTTTGCCATTCATCTTCTCTGTATTACCTGTGCATAATAAACATCATACTTGAAGGAAAGCATTCATATGTTAGTTAAATTTGTAGTTAGAGTTACTTACTGAAATTGTAAATTATTCAAAATAAACATATAGAACCAATCTAGTCACTCTGCTCATTTTTAGAATTTGAAATGATAAAGTAGGAAATGGTCACACATTGTAGATCAGAAGACTTGGGATCTGCAGCCCTGAGATTGGAAAACAACTTTATTGACATTATTATTAACGTTTCTTGTTTTATATGTAACTTCAATTTCACTGATGCTCTTACTTTAAATACACCTGGTATTTTTCAAGCATGTTCATGTCAAACACCACTCAAGGGACATTTCTACACAAATCAAAAGAAAAATTGTATACACCCAGCAAAAAAGTCCTGAGGAGAAAGGATCACTTGCTCTGAGAAGGGACCCCAGCCTCTTAAAATATCACAAATGGTTGTGATATTTGTTGTGTGATTTCTATGCTGTTTTTATAAAGTATGTTACATTTATATCACTCATCATCGTTCCAAGCAATTTGTTGATGTTTATTATAGGATTTCATATTTTATACCTTCTCTTTTTAGATACTAAAAGGAATTTATGTCTCTGGCCTCCCTTCTTTCCCCAACTCTTTCCTTTTCTCTTGGTAAAAGACATTCATTCATTAGGTCACTCACATTTTATTCCAAATTACTGATCTCAATATTTCATTTCTTTTGCTGAAGGCAACCTAGTTGTCCTTTGAGACAATTATTCTATTATTTTCTGACAATGAATATTTTTACTTTGCTTTGAGTTCCGTTACTTATCCAGAGAGGTTAGTTGACTTTCTCATTTCTAGTATTCATCTTGCTGATCTCTTCTAGTCATAAAATGTTGGGTAGAGAACAAGAGTGGTTACTGGAAGAATGAAAATGTAGGCTATCAAGGGTAATACTTAGAAAAGGAATGGGGAGACAGGTGCTGGAAATAAAACTGGACACTAGTAAAAACAGTAATATTTGCCTTCATTCATGAATAAATATTGCAATGTGAAAAAATTCCTAACTTGAACTGAAATAAATTTTGAACTATATAAAGTGATGAGTGTTTTTAAAGAGGGATGAAAATGTTAGAAGGGTGAATCACCAGGAATATCTAGTAGAGTCTGATTCGTTTAAGCTGGAGGAAACACAAATTTATCTTCATGTCAGTAGCAGAGAAAAACACTCAGGAGGATTGGCAAGAGATGAGAATCATATATAGGAAGTTTTCATTACAAAGAGGCAATTTCCCTATACCTGGGAAATGATGTTTTTGCTCCTAGAAGATTTGCATCTCAGTGTGAGAGAAACAGTACACAGCTGCACACTTTATCAAATAACTGTTCTCTGTTGGCTTTCACATGTATGTCTATCATAACATGTTCAGGGACACAATGAGGAACCTCCAGGGCAACCTTGAACTTCCTTACGTATCACTTCAATGGTCCCTACAGTCATCCTAGGAATATGACCTTGTCGTGTCAAGAACTGTTAGTATAGCTAATGTCTTTAAAGTGAGTGAGTGGGAAGTTGCTGAAATCTACTCTTTTTTTTCATTTTTCTTTATTAAGAAATTTTCTACTCACTGTATATACCACCCACAGATCCCACCTCTTCCCTTCTCCCACCCTCCAGCCCTCCCTCCCAAGCCACCCCACATCCCCACCTCCCCCAAATCAAGGTCTCCCAAGGGGAGTCAGCAGAGCCTGGCACACTGAGCCTAGGCAGGTTCAAGCCCCTCCCCACTGCACCAAGGCATCACACCGCAGGCACTTGACTACTCTTCTTAAAGACTAATGTTTTTAATTGAAAATACCACCATATTTATTGCTCCCCCTTTCGCTGTCATGAAATACCCAACAGAGCAAGCCCAAAATTGACAGGTTTATTTGGTTCCGGCTTTCATGTAGATTCCAAGTCATCGCGGCAGGAAAAGTCATGGAAACATGGATGTGAGTGTTGGCGCAATGTGGTGAGGCAGCCACGTCTTCACGTTACAGGTAGAAAGCAAAGAAAGCAAAGAATTAGAACGTAGGGTAGTTATAACTTTTAAATCCATTCCTAAGAACGCCACAGCTTTCAAAATATTGCCATAAGCTAGGGGCCAAAACTGATATATGGCATTAAGGGAGGAATTCCAAATTTAAATCATGGGAATTACTCAGAGGACATCATTTCAATCTTGGTCCTTTTCACTTTCACTGAAAATGCAGTAGGATCAAATCCTAAGCACATCCCTTAAGACTCAATAGACCAAAAACAGAAGGAAGCTTATGACTTGATGAGGTGGATAAAGGTAGAACACTTCATTCTAAAATTCCATTTCCATTGGGAGGCATTGATAGTGTCATCAGAGTTGAGATGTTTGAGGAAAGTTTATAAGGTTTCCTAGTGTGAACAATATAAGTGAAAAGTGAAATAATCAAAAGCATTATTTCAAATTAATCTCTCACATGCTTTTGAAAATATGTAGCATAAGTGAGACAACAGCTTTTAAAGTCAATGTGGTAACTATTTATTGAACTCAAATAAATAACCAGATTGATTGAACAAAAATTAGAATATATTTAGTGTTTATTTTACTTAAGCAAATGGAATACAATGAAATATTCACAAAATCATAATCATTCTCAGATCTTAATTTATTAATAAAATAATATAGCTTAACACACACACACACACATACATACAAAACAATTGGACCCTTGGTCCTTGGGAAGTGGCTGATTCCAGGTTAAGAAAGCACAATTATTAATGATTTTATAGCATTATGTCCTGCCAGAGAGAAAAAGAATGAAAACAAAAGTAAAACAATATGCAGCAATTGATGCAATAAACAAAGAGAAAGAGACGCTGATCATGATTTTAAGAAGCACAAACTTACAAGAGTCTGAGTAATATAAAAGGTCATAACTATTAGATTACACCACAATATAGATACTCATTTACAAATATTTCCATACAAATAGCTGAATAGTAAATAAATAGCTATATTTCTTCATTGAATTAAAACATAATGTAAATAGTCTTATTTTTTATATACTGTTAATTCTATAACTGTCTAGACAGTAAAGGGACTTGAACAACATGCTTGGCAACTTGTATTTAACTCAGATGATGTAAAGAGAGAAACTATAACTCCTGAAAGTTGTTCTCTGACCTCCAGAATCATGCCAGGCCACCTGTAGACACCTGAGTGTCATGACTCAACTCAAATAAATAAATGAATTAAATTGTGGGAGGTGAAAAGAAAACAAAAGAAAGATGGATGTTATTGCATACTCCGTGGGGATAGAGAGGTGGATTAGTGGGTAAGAGCACGGGTTGATCTTCCAGGAGATGCAGGTTCAGTTCTCAGCATCCACGTAGTGATTAGCAACTGTTTGTAACTCAGTTGCGGGGTTTCCAATACCCTCTTCTGCGTTCCCTAGAACCAGGCACATACAGGATGAACAGACGTACATAGAGGCAAAACACATATAAATCAGTCAGTCAATCAGTAATATTTTAGAAAACAAGAATGCTAGTCTCAGAAACAATATGACTGTGATATATAATCTTTCATGTTTTTGTTTTGTTTTGTTTTGTTTTGTTTTAAGGTTCCTTGTAATAGCAGCAATGTATTCAGTGGATATGCATGTACCATGTTGTCATTTTTAAAGGTCTAAATATAGATACCATGAGCATCACCTCAAAATGTTATTCTTCTTGTAGCTGTTTCGAAACACACAGCACAACACGATTAACACCACCTTCGCTCCAAAACACACATGCAGATATTTCTCTTTTCTCAATATGTTTCACTTTCTAAATTCCCTTTCTTCATCTGGCCTCTAGTCTCTGCCATATTCTACTCCGCATCTGTGAGATCGCCTTTTTTTTTTTTTTTTGACACCACAGGTGAGGGAGACTCTGTGGCATTTGTCTTTCTGTTGTGGCTGCTGATTGTGCCCATCATGTCTTCCTACTACTCAAACAAAGCTACTTCACAATTAAACTGCAACGTGTGTGTGTGTGTGTGTGTGTGTGTATGTGTGTCTGGTGTTTCATGTTTTCTTCATCTACTCATTTTTAAAGAGGCACTTTATTTATTTTATTTCCCCAGCTACTAACAGTGCAACTGGAAACATGGCAGTGTTGCTGATATCTGGGTAAAACAGATTTAGTTTCCCTTGGGCATACCCATTAGAGAAATTGAGCTTGGCATTTTAAACCTTTTACTTTAAACTGCTTACAGATTACCAAAATGCAATGTCCTCATCAATGTGTAAGAGTTTCCTTGTCCAATATGCAACAAATTTTTACTGTTCACTGCTTAACAATTATTCTAATTAAGGTGTTCCACTGTTTTGCATCTCTGTGATTATTGAATAAATGGTAGAAAAATTTTCAGACATCTGTTTAGCACTTATTCCAGGGAATCTGAATTATCAAGTAGAAACATTATTTGTTTAAAGTTGTGGGATTTTACTTTTTACTATTGAGTCCCTTTATTATATTTCACACTATGGGCTACTGTCAGATGTTCTGCTAGTAATGTAGATAGGCTTTTTCTAGAAACCCTTAAATAAACCTAGAGAATATTTAGTAGGAAGCAAAGAAAATTGAAGTTTTAAACTTTAGATAATGACAATATATTGGCATTTGTTTATTAATTTTAAATGACATATATAGGGATTTGTTACTAAATTATTGCACATTTTGTAACCTAAAACTTAGAAAATAAAGATAAGTTTATGCTCAGAAAAATAAAATCTAAATAAATATAAATAAGAATCTAAATTTCATAAGTATTTAAAATTGTACCAAGTGGTAACACACAGACACACACACACACACACACACACACACACACACGCACACGCACACGCACACGCACACCATACTGACATTGCCAATACAGGAAAGAATTTATAGAGTTTCGGCCATCTGTCCTATGATAAAGTCACTGTGGTACAAACTGGAGCAGCTGGGTTCAAGCTGCTGCCCCAAATTCACAGGATGCTGTGCCCATGCAATCCCAGGGATGGGGAAGTAGACCCTGGGGCTCACTGATCAGGTGACGAGAATTCAATAGGAATCCATAGACCAATGAGGATCCTTTTCTCAGAAAACAACCCTTCTGAGGAAATTCAACAAAGGCTGACCTCTAACCTCCACACTTACATACATATTCATCCATGGCTAACCACACACATCTGAACACACACACATCCAAACACACACACACACACACACACACACACACACACACACACTCAAGAAATCCATGTACAATCTTATAAATGAATGAGCATTTTAGAGTACCACAAAGTTATATTAATTTCCAAAAAAACCAAGTTTGATTTGTGATTTTTCTCTTTCCATAAACTCTTCAATTTACATTTACCATGAAAACATCACAAAAGAAATAAGTCTCAAGCCAATGTGCTTCGAATTCTTTGTAGATATATATTTGAAAGAAAAGCCAGTATTGCCAATTTTTAGAAAATTGCTAAATCGGTTAATTTCAATAGAAATTTTAGATATGATTTTTTGACCATTTTAAGATTATTTTTAGATGTTCTATATGTATATTTATATATTTTCTTTTTCTTCTTTTATCTTAGGCGATGCTGAGGGTCAAATTGAAGATCTTATATATGCTAGGCATGACTGACACATGTACCCAGTGTGATGATTGATAAATAACAGGAAAGTAAACACATGAATAAAAAGGCTGCACTCAGCCTTAAAATATGAGGACCTTGCCTTCTGCAACTAGACTTTATATCACTATACATCTGAAATAATTCTAGGAGGAAAATATTAGGTGGCCTTTTCATCTAGTCTATCTTAGTTTAAAGGTCTCCATGCTACCTCTTTTACATCTGTCTATGCAAACTGCCAAACTGGGTAATTTCACCACCCTGCCCTGTTCCTGAGAGAGGATGGCAAGATGCTGCCCATTGAGGAAATGCAAATAATAGGGAGAGATGAGAAGCACACATCTTTGTTTGTTTGTTTGTTCTTGTTTTTGTTTGTTTGTTTGTTTGTTTTGTTTTGAGACAGGGTTTCTCTGTGTAGCTTTGGAGCCTTTCCTGGAACTCACTCTGTATCCTAGACTGGCTTCAAACTCACAGAGATCCCCCTGCCTCTGCCTCCCAAGTGCTGGGATTAAAGGCGTGCGCCACCACCGTCCGACTGAGAAGCAAACATTTTTTTATAATAACTTTTGATAAAAGATGACATTCAAAATTAATTGCATTGGCATTATATAAGATATTCAAGTGACTTATCATGTCTCCTTGTCTTGTGAAACCCTGTTTGAGGTTGTCTAGAGTTTTAGATTTAGATATGGATGGGCCACTTACGTTCTATTTATTCTAATTTTTATTTCATTACTTTTTATGACAGGTGATAGAGGTGACAGGGACAGAGAGTGCAGGGCAAAGCTTTCAGTTAGTGTGCAGAGGGTAAACTAATGAGGTTCGTGGGGAGCAGGAACAGGTCTCGCAGTGTCGCATGGCTCACCAATTCCAGTCCTGCTCTACTAGCTTGTGCTTCGGCATGATCCTGCTCTTCATTAGAAGAAGCAGGCCATATCACACTCACTAATTTACACATGCACGTTCACACAAAAGTGCTAACAAGGAATTACTTAATTATATGCTGTCTAGGCATTAGGATCAGTTACTATAAAGTACAGACTTCACAATGATAATAATAATTATAATGAATTATCACATAGAAACTTCCATGTTAGTCTCAGTATACAGAACACTTCATTAAGGCATGCCTTATTCCCCAATCACAAAACAGGGAACTGGCACAAAATAGAGTTAAAGCAACTTATGCAGAGATGTCCCATTGTAAGATGGATGGGTCGTGATTCAAACCATCAAGTTTCTTCCAGTACACAGACCTTCTCTATCCTAATATAACATGACAGCATAGTAATGATTCCATGATTATCTCATAGCTGGTTTAGTTTTATTCTTGGGTACCTAAAATTCCTTTACTATTTCCTTGACTTCAAAGTTAGTCAAGAGATAAGCTGTAGCTAGCAGGGAGAATATACTCATAATCTGATACAAATTTGATTTGTACGGCCACTATCACCAATACCATTTCAAAACTAAGATGAAATGGTACCTAGAAAGTCTAGATGAGCCAAAGCTCAGGCTCCTAATTTAAAAGACTGACCTGTGTTCAGACCATTTCAGAAAAGACAATGTAATTTAGGCTGGATTTGTTTCAAATGTTGCCAAATAACTGTGGAATATTTTACCATCTGAGTCAAGCTTTACGGTACACATGGTTGGTTGTGTTTCACTCTCGTCTTTACCTCTAGAATATCCATCTTTATACTCTCTAATAAAAGGACACTTACAGAGTCGGTACCCAAGTTTTATGAAAGAAGGTGAAATTACAGGAAATATAAAGAATCAAAATGAAATGAAGGCTTGAAAGTTAAGTCTTTGCTGTTATTTATCTGGAGGGATAAGATGTACATCTGTATTTCTGACAAAATATTTTTTTGCCCAGCCCATATAAATTACTTTAGTATTATTATTTTTTAAAGTGTTAATTTTTAGAAATATTTTGATGGTTTTTAACATTCCTTTGGGTGTTAAGTAAAGTAACAATGATTTAAAAATTGCTGCTAATGCATGCAAGATGTATACTAATATTGTGTTCTCCTTAATCCTTGGTGGCTTTGCTATTCCTGGGGTTAAGGCATCTTTTAATCAAACCCCTCCTCATACACAGAAATGAATACATTTGGAAAACTACTTCCTGTCTTCATATAGAGTTTGTTATGAATTTAGTATCCTCCCTCTTTTCTGTTAAATGTTGCTTTACTAAAAGTATCCAATGTAAAAATTCAAAATCTAAAATATTCAAAAATCCATTTTAAAGACCATAAGCATTATTTTTTTGTTGCTGATGATTTCCATATTCACCAGATATTTATCATGATCTAAAGGGAAATACGGAAAAGCATGCAAAGACCTTCATTATCTCTGTCTGTACAGAAGGAGCAGCCACTGTAGATGTGGAAGGGCTGAAAGATTCGCTGAGTACTTCTTTTACTAAACTTCCCTAATAGTTGACAGTCACATACATACATATCTTATTATCCAGAATAAGCCAAATAAAACCATCACCAATAGACAAAGAAAGTGTCTTTTTATCCACCTGTTAAAATAAATCTGGAGACGAGAAGAGTCCAACCGTAAAGAACTTAAAGTTTCTGAATTACCTCTACCAGTATTCATGTACTCAGAATCAGCAGTAACTACAAAGCAACTTTGTCATCAAATTGCTATAATACTAGAAATGACCCTTGGTGATACTTTGAATTAGGAGATTTTTACTAGTGACTTCTTTCATGAACCCTCTATTCATTCTCCTCCTCTCACCTACCCATGAAGTTACATGTGCCAATACACTCACATACATGTAATAAAGAGACCTATATTATAAAACACACACACACACACACACACATACACACACTCCACATGAACAAACTAAAATAAAACTAAAACATAAACAAAAACAAGGTATGAATTTTTGATGTTTTATTTGAAATAAATCATTGATTTTATATATGTGGGGACAGTCTCCAAGTAAATGTAGTAGGACACACATTTTCATATTTGTATTTACAACATAGAAGACAGTGGAAAAAAACAAATAAATAAATAAAACACAAAACCTTATTCTACGTTCCTTGATAATAGAGCAAATAAACTAAATACACTAATTGATGAAGTGTTTGCCTTCTATATGGAATATCCTGATTGTAGTTTTGTGCAGTGTTTAAGGTTGAACATTGCTTTGCTCAAAATAATGGTGCCAAAACTAACTACATAGCAACAATTATTAAAAATTACTCAAATATGTAGTTTCTTCAGCACTATAGACTCATCGCTAAACTCTAGACGATTAAAGGCGATGACAGTAGCTTGTAATGGTTGCAAGGTTGGTGTGTGGTACCCTACTGATCAAAAATTCAAAAAGAAAAAGGTTATCCATACCTGCACTGGGGTTTTTATTTGATATCCTACAGTACAGAGATGTTATTGTTAGTTATCTCTCCTCTACTTTAACCTCCTATCTCCACCTCATTTAACGATCCACGTTTTGTTACTCAACTCTCACCATTCACATCATGCTTTCCAGATCCCTTCTCTTCAACCATCCCATGGCCTCTTTCTAGTTTCGTGACTTCCATGGTTGCTACAGTTTACATGCCTACTTAGCTTCACCTATAGCATCCACATGTGGTTGAATGTGTGGTATCTGTCTGTATAGATTACCTCATTCAGAGAGATTATTTCCAGTTCCATCCTTTGATCTGCGAACTTCCTTATTTCATTTTTCTTGACAGATAAGCCGTGCTTCATTGTGCATAACTACATAGTTCTCATCATCAGTTAATCAGTTGGTGGACAATTGACCATTTCCAATTCCCTTATATTGTGAATAAATTAGCAATGATCATGAATGGGCAAGTATATGTGTAATAGGATGTAAAATCCTTTGGGAATTTGCCCAGTAGTGTTATAGCTGAATACTATGAAAGATCTAAGTCTGGCTTTTTGAGGACCCTCCATACCTACAGGATAACTTTCACTGTGTTGCCAGGGTAGAAAAGCAATCAGCAGTCATACATAGCTCTGAACTCTGCAAGATATGTCCGCTGGTACAACAGTGGCATAAACGAAACGGGAGTACCCAATTGTCTGATTGGATTGAGCTTTCTCTGTAAGATGGAACCCATGCATCACACTGGTAATTGAGCCAAAAATCTATGACTGGCTAAGTCACAGTCTGTAAGGAAGAACCTTATGTGACTATTCTGCTAAAGGGACATAGTATGGAATCAACTTTTACTGATTGCTTGCTAGATATATAGATTAGTGCATTTCTCAAACACTAGTTTTTGTAAAAGATCACAGGTGGTATAGAGGCCCACAATTAATTAACATTTGGGCTATAACAAATTGTGAATTACTCAGCTCAAAATGTGGCATCTATGCTACACCAAAGGCAAGGATCATTGCAGAAGAGAGCTAGAAGGATTATAAGAACCAGCGGAATTAAATATCTGCAGATGAACATTATTTACTGCAAACGGCATGGCATTAGTACACAAACTCACAGTGGCTGTGAGTACATACACAAAACCTGAGTGAGATCAACCCAACCAACCATCTCATTATGTACTGAAATGCTTATGAGACCCCATCTAAAACTGAAATACTATTGGCAAGTCTTGGCTCCTGAGAGGAGTGTGATCGTACAGTAGGTGGCTCTACCCCTGTACAAATACAGACAGCGCTAAGTGGACTCAGCAAGTCTTTAAAAGGAACTATAGGCAACTAAGGAATGCTGAGAGCAGGAGAAATAGTCTTCTCCAGACATGAGCACATCAATTCTTTATTAAATATCAAATGATCAACCCTTAAAACATACATACATGTAACATTAAACAGTCTGAGCCAGTTATGCTTATGTATTCAGGAATATATATATAATAACAGATACATATGTGTGTGTAATATACATACACATATATTTATGTAACAACAATTAATGGAGAAAGGGGGCATGAAATTGAAAAAGTATAGGGAGTAAGTATGGGAAGATTTAGAGGGAGAAAGTGATGGGATTGTATTATAATCTCAATTAATAAAAGAAATTTTTTTTAAAAAGAGCACATGAAGATGGAAGGAAAAATTGGTAAAAGGAGTCATGGAACAGAAAGAGAGCAGACAGGAGTTGGGTTTCACCCAAACACATTTCAATCAAATACTACGTCCTATATTTTTTTTGTTTTATGGTAGATTATATTTTAAGGAAACATTTAAATATACTCTACCAGCACTGTCTTTGAGAAATAATGTACCTTGTCTCACTTCTTTTCATTGTTCATTTTCATTCAACCTTAAAAACTGAAAATAAGAACTGTTGGTAAATGCTTTACGTGGGCTAAACATTTTCCCTGTTTCTGAATCATAGGCAATTGTAAGAAATGCTCTTTTTGTTATAATAATAAAAAACATGACTAGGGAGAAATTTGTATTGTCAAAGTAGATACTTCTTTTAGCCATTCATCTCTGTTTTTTTTGTTACAATTACAGCTTTGGGGTTATAATCCACACACTAAAATTG
>CABHPH010157534.1:0-58547 GCA_902168325.1 Peromyscus nudipes | reverse complement strand
TACCCACTCATAGGAGAATACTAGTTGTGGAACAAGGATGACTGGACAGCCACTCACAACACCAGGGAGGCTACCTGGAAAACAGGACCCCAAGAAAGACACGGGGATTGCCCAATGATGGAGAAATGGATGAGATCTACATGAACAGTCTGGACGTGAGTGGGGGTAATGAGGGGTGAGGGGCGAGGGAAAGAGAACTTGGGGGAGCGGTAGATCCCAATTGGATCAAGAACAGAGAGGGAACACAAGGAATGTTCATGGTAAATGAAGACCACATGAGAATAGGAAGAAACAAAGTGCTGGAGAGGCCCACAGAAATCCGCAAAGATGCCCCCACAATAGACTGCTGGCAATAGTCGAGAAATAGCCCGATCTGACCTACCCTGGTGATAGGATGACCAAACACCCTAATTGTCGTGCTAGAAACCCCATCCAGTGACTGAGGGAACTAGATGCAGATATCCATGGTCAGGCCCCGGGTGGAGCTCCAGGAGTCCAATTGGCGAGAAGGAGGAGGGTTTATGTGAGCAAGAGTTGTTGGGACCAGGGATGGGTGGAATACAGGGACAAGTGGCCAAACAAATGGAAACACATGAACTGTGAACCAATGGCTGAGGGGCCCCCAACTGGATCAGGCCCTCTGAATGGGTGAGACAGTTGATTGGCTTGATCTGTTTAGGAGGCATCCAGGCAGTGGGACTGGGTCCTGTGCTCAGTGCATGAATTGGCTGTTTGAAACCTGGGGCTTAGCAGAGACGCTTGGCTCAGCCGGGGTGGAGGGGACTAGACCTTCCTGGACTGAGTCCACCAGGTTGATCTCAACCCTCGGGGGAGTCTTTGCCCTGGAGGAGATGGAAATGGGGGGTGGGCCAGGGGGAGGGATGGGAGGAGGAAGAACGGGGGAATCTATGGCTGATATGTAAAGTTGAATTATATTGTAAAATAAAATAAAATAAAATAAAATAAAATAAAAAAAAAAAACTTCACCCTAAATCAGGTTGATTCAACACACCTGGACAAAACTTCACAATCACCAGATACAAAGTATACTTTATTCTGTGTAGCCATGAGAACCCTCTTAATAATAGATCACATTTTGACCATAAAAATTTTTTAAAACATGATAGGATTAAAATAATTTTTGCCTTGTCACACCAGAAATCAATAGTAATGAAAAAATAAGAAACCATATAAAGCAATAAACTCTAAATGACTAGTGTGTGATAGAATAATTAAGGAAAAAATTTCAATTCCTAAAATCAAATAAAAACAAATATGGATACAACAACAAAAAATTCCTATGTTTTTATGACTTGTAAGTTAATTATACTTTTGTGTACAGTATTACCTTTATATTCTATGGCATGATTTTATATTATGGTTATCTCAGTGTTTCTTATGATTATTTTATAGTTCCTCTATGAAAACCATTTCTAATTACTGTAGCCACTGAATCAGAATGCCACACCCTTAATATTGATATTCTGTGTGAGAGAACCTGGGCATAAAACCACAATCAGAGGTCTACTGGGTTTTTTATTACTAACATTCCCTTTGACCATCCTGCAGTATACTAAACTCATTTTCTTTTTAAAATTTAAAATAATTGGAATAATCTATTGAGGAATCATATTTCCATTTTTGACACTCTAAGTATATAAAAGAGGAACTGAAATAGAAAAAAAAAGCATAAAACAATACAATTCTGCCTGACAGCAAATAAATTATACTTTGTCATTCATAGAGCAATGTTCTTTTTTATTATTTTAATTTTATCTCTCTCTTTCTCTATTTCTCTCTCTGCCTCTCTGTGTGTGTGTGTGTGTGTGTGTGTGTGATGCATGCATGCCCCAAGGGGTGCTGGAGGAAGGCATGAGATATCCTGGAACTGGATGTACCGATGGCTGTGAGCTTCCATGGAATTGCTGGGAACTGAACTTGTGATGTCTGCAAGAGCAAAAAGTGCTCTTAGCTGCTGATTCTGTCCTCTAGATCAGAAGTATGCTTATACTCTTATCCACTGACCCATCTCTCTAGTCCCAGAGCCATGTTCTTTTGACAATGCATGAAGTTCCAGATCCCATATCTATTTTCCCTTGAAAGCACATGCCAAACATCCTGGTCCACTTAGTCACATGCCATGTAGGATCTTTCTCTCTACTCATAACAGACAGCTGTGTAGAACAGGAAACAAGACAAAACTGAAAAGAACATTGTTACAGCTGTCTAAATCAATTGCATGTTTTGCTTGTAATTATGAAGGGACAAATAAATAGCATGGACTGCACCCTCCGGTGAGGCCTGCCAGATGCAAATGTAATTCACTAGTTTGTTCAGCAACATCCTGAGGCACATTTGCCAGCAGCACATTCATCCAGAGGTACCTGTGTTCACTGCAAGCCTGGGAAACACATTTCTGCATCATTTTAATAAGGACTCACTTCTTTTGACAAACCCTCAAGGCGTGAGCTGATTCTATTGGTTTATAACTACCAGGGCAAAAGTGTAACATTTGGTGACAATACTCAATGACATTCTTAATCCTATGTGGAAAACAAGAATCATTGAGCTTTATTTATATGCTTAAATAAAAATTTCCTTGGAAATAGAAAGAAAATCATAAAGCATTTCAATTTCACTGGAAAGCAACAACTCTTAATGAGTTTATGGTCATGTGGGAAGGAAGATAATGTCAGAAGACACTTAGAAAGTTAGGGCAGCCACTCAGAGCTACAGGACTTCTGAG
The DNA here is from genome assembly GCA_902168325.1 of Peromyscus nudipes. Classification (NCBI taxonomy): domain Eukaryota; kingdom Metazoa; phylum Chordata; class Mammalia; order Rodentia; family Cricetidae; genus Peromyscus; species Peromyscus nudipes. The sequence continues at coordinate 55,801 of CABHPH010157534.1, read as the reverse complement.
GGAACTGTGGGATCTTAAAACAGGAAATTGACTAAAGAGATGGATACAACTCATATTCGACATATAAATTAAGGGAAAGTATTTGTATCAAATACAGTATGCAATGTCGATGTGTGTATTAATGCATAAGCGGGGAAATTTCATGAGGTCCCACCCTTGCAAAAAGCTACAGACAACACATGTCTGCTCTTGTCCAATGAAGAGTGGTCAGCCCTGATGTAGGATATACATAGAAACATAAAAAAAACTGACTCAACAGGGTGTAGTTAATCATATTTGTTCATACATACACATGCATAGATATCTAGAGGTACATATGTAATAATAATAAAGAAAAAGATGCTATCAACCTGAGAATTGAAGTGTTTGAGGGGGAATGGAGGGAGGGCAGCTGGGAGGGTTTGGAGTGATGAAAGGGGTATAATACTATTTGAATCATAAACATGAAAATATACTACCCAGGAGACGCAGCAAATTATAAAAAAAGATAATATGAATGAGTAAAGAAAGCTGAATTTTAGCTAGATTCCAAGAGATTCACTGTTATTTTGGGAACAACTGCATCCCCGACACACTTGTGTTTTGAGCTGCAGAATTAACCTCAATTTTCTGTTTCCCAACTTGAGCCTGTTCCTCTTTCAGCTGTTTCTTCCCGTGTATAATCACATTTGGCAACGTTATCAGCTATGGTATTCAGCTAGTGTTTCATATGTACCTGATTAATACAAGGATAATTGATTTCCTCCCAGAATTTCATTTCTTAAACTTTGTCACCTGATTCCTTCTGTTCTGAACAGAAATCTAGCCTTTCGAATTTTAAGTCCTTTACAGCCATTTCTTCACTGACTGTGTGGTGTGCCTCCATGCAGAGGTGAGAGGGCATGCTGTGTGTGACGGCAAAGTATCCAACTGAGGCTTTAAGTCTCTGTCCATCCAGGGAGCAGCAGTTTTACCTTTCCTTGGTAAAACTGTAGGGGAATGTTCAATTGTACACCTAGGAGTTTCATTGCATAACAGAATCGGAATTATCTGTAAAGATGTGCCTTTTTTGCTTCACCCAAAACTGATGGCTTCAGGTATAAAACCTTAGCTTGGGGCAAAAGTCACCTTGAGTTAATTTGGAATATTTCCCAGATCTTCTTTGCCTCTTTTTTTTTATGTAGTGACATCAGCATTTTATATTCCAATATTTATTCTAAGGAAAAAGTCATTTTCAAAGCTAAATAAACAATGATATCATTAAATTGGCAGCACCGGAGATAGCAAAAATATCTCTCAATGTTATGACCTTTTTAAAGTTGTGGGATACAAACATAAATGTTAAAAGGCATGTTTATTAATCAAACTTACTTTATTACGTTCAGTACAACATTAAAAAAAGGTTTTCTTGAGCTAGAAAACAAGAAAGCTGTTACTTCTCAAATGTGACTTTTTGAGTTTCATAAAAGTGAGCTTAATTCATATTAAAAGAACAAACTCTATGTATAAAATTTGACATATATTTTTATTGAGGGTTTCTACGTAGGTGTTCCTGAAGAGGCTGGAAACACCAACACCCCCAGGCCTCATTTTCAGGCAGATTACTCCAAGGTTCAGCCCTTTGAGATGGTAGAATATACATGAGACTGGTCTTCTAAGTTGATATTTCATATGAATTATATAGATAAACTCTGAACATAAATATAAGGCTAGCCTTTTTGTTTAATCCAGTAAATTAAGCAAAAGAGAAAATACTATTCACAACATTGAGGTTCACAATACTGTGCTGGCCACTATTGCATCCAGCATGGTAAGATCCATGCTATAGTTTAATCATTGAGGAATAATTAATAATAAATGCTGGTATAGAGTATTTAAATTGTGTCTCATGACTGAGTGATGATTTTGCCATTTGAAATATAAAAGTAGGAACCCAGTCCCTCTCAATCAAAGTACTTGATCATACTTAAGACAGTCCCACACTTATGTGTTTCTTCATTGTGAGTGCATGAATGACATTTTTTAAAATTGGACTCCTTAAACTGCTTAGACATGCAGTTATGGTCATGCATATAAGCACATGTGTGTGTCTATATACATACACACACATATATATGCTGTTTTCAGCTCATAGAGATTTTCACACTACACTCTTTGATTACCTGTCACTCCTCCATCTAGCACAGCAAGGCATTTTGTGAATGTTTACTGATCAAACACAATGAAATTGAATTGTAGCAGATGTCATTTGTTCCTTGTGATCTGCTCAAAGGTACTGGAAGATTCAGGCATGCACCTTTTGACCTCTCCAGAACATACCCAACTTGGAGGTAAATAGCCCAAAGATACTCTAATATCCTATGGTATATAAAAGATAAGCCCACCAGATTCTATCAAAGGCAATTTATACTGTGCTGCGGAGGGATGCTTCCAACAAAGGGATAGAGTGAGAGCAGACAGATAAGGCACCAACATATAGATTCAGGGCTTTAGGCACATAGTCACAACATTAAAAAAATCTTAAGTTGATGAAGCTGATGAAGAGATTAAGGAAGACAAACAGTTATTAAAGGACAAGAGGCTCCAAAAAACTAAGATGCTGGATACTGGAGACCTTCAAGGCTGATTTCAGTTTGCAAAGTTGTGCGTGAGTCTTAAGTGCATGATAGGGTGCAGGGTCAATTTGATACTGTTTGTGTAATTTCAAGAAACAGAATAACTTAAATTAATTTGATGAGGTCACAAAGAATACGTCCATCCCAGAATCTGAATATCATTGCTGAAAAAAGGCAAGAATTAGTAAGATATATTAGACTTCATTATTTAATTTTATAGACCAGATAACTAAGATAAGCAACTTCTTTCCTTACTAAGTACTACAGAATTTAAAAGAAAAATCCAATCACTTCTTTATGTGTTTTAAATTATTAGAATGTCTATGATTCAGTTTTATGGACTTCAGATCAAATTGTGCAAATCAATGAAATGAATGTGAATTTAAATACACAAGTCGCACAGTGTGTATGGGTGCCATTGGGTCTCTTCTAACATGTCTGATCAAAAAAATCCATCACCTATTTTCTGAGCAATGTATGAAATGAAACCTGAATTGAAAATACTCAAATGAATAGCATCTGATCCATTCACATTCTAAGAGCACTTACTTTAAGAATACAATTATTTTCTTTTGCCCAACAGAATTATAACAACCCATTTTGCATCCTTTGGTAAATCAGTTTGATATCATACTGGGTATTTTTGACTCAATTTTGCTTAAGTTACAAAAAGTTTTTTTTAACAGAAGTCAGATGATAAAGTTATAATGCTACTATATAAGTCTAGAAAGAATGTCTACATATGCCAAATTTATTTTAAGGCCAAATCACCATGTTCAACATATATATTTGAGCTAATGGTCAGTTTATTGAATATACAAGTGATCAGCATATGCCAAGAAAAGACATTTAAATTTATAACATTTTCAGTTGACTGCTGCAAATATTTACTGGGCGATTACAATGTGCTCACCACTGGAATGGACTCAGAAAATATATACATTATATAATGAAAAATATCTTTAGAGTCAGCTAGAAGGATCTTTCCTGAGTTGCATCTATAGTTTTCAAATCATAAAGTGTTTCTTAGTGTGATTTTCTTCTTTCTTGCTAAGAAAATAAATTGTCAGAAAAGGTTAAAAAACTAATGTGATGGTTGTCTTAAAGAAAATATGTCTGGGGAAAGTTGTTATTAACAAACTTAGAAAACTAGATATTCCTATTTGCGTTTTCTTAGGTTTAACTTTTTTATTTGTTGTTCACATGTCCTTTTTTTCTAAATTGAAAAATGAAATGCGACTGAGCTAGCAATAATGAGAGGCCATTGGGGAAAATGTTTATTTGGGGGTAATTGGATAAAATGATCTTAGTACAGATGGGCAATTTCAGAGAGGAAAAATGAGATTAGTGCTATTTCTAATGAAGGAAAAAATGGCAAATATCAGAAAACCACCAGAAGCAGCCTTTTACTTATCTTCTGTAAGGAAGCATAGTGAACGCATTGCCGTTCTCTTGAGAAGCGTCTATTTCCTCCACTGCGTCTTGGAAAGTTGAGTCTCAGCCCCTCAGTGTGGCATTGAGTGTGATTCTACTGTGTCTCAGCTTTGTTAGATATCTAAAGTAGTCAAACCAGAAGCACCGAAAGGATGAGTGAACAGTGCTTGTAAGTTTGTTAGCATATCTTACACTGCAACCATTCTTATATAGCCCTTATGTTTATTCTACTACAGAGCAGTGCCTTCAAAGAAACATAAGCAAAAACAATAACAATAAAAATCTAGATTTTTATATAATATTTGTTGTCAAAATAGAGTGCCTATAATGAGTGGATTAAGTAAAATCATGTGTTTTCAGAATTCTGAGGATGAGAAGCGTATCAACAAGGCTGTTTTCTGAGGCCTGTTTCCTTTGTTGGTAAATCTTGGTCCTCTAGCTGTACATTTATACAATTTTGCCAATGGATGTTTCTGAATTATTTCTTTTCATCTTATAGAAGCTGTAGAAGACTGACCATTCTGTTCCCAGACCCAACATGGGGTGGTTCACAGTCTCCTGTGATTCTGGCTTTAGGGGATCTGACTTCTCCTTCTGGAATCTACAGATAACTGCATGCACACACACACACATTTGCAGACACACACACACACACACACACACATACACACAAGAAACCTTAGCAACCATTCCTAATTTTAACTTCAAATTACAGAAAATTAAGTTGAAATTAACTAACAATAACAAAATAAAGTTCACCTGGCACAAGTAATTAGCAAGCATAAAAACAACGATATCATAATTCATTAAATGAGGCATAGAAAAAAATCCCATTACTTTGATTTTTTTTTACTAAAGTCTTGAAGGATACATAGGCTTTAGGAAAATACACCCAGTCTGTATATTTAAGCACTGAATACGATTACCTTCATAAGAATACAATATCTTCAGAATATTATGTCATTTTTGTATCTTTGACCTCAGTTTTATGTCCTAAGAGCCAATTCTGGGAAACAAGAAAATAATACATTACACAACACAAGCATTATATTATATGCCAGGAAAAACAATTATATTTTTTAGAATCCATTTACAATATTGTCAAAAAATAAAAGTAACTGGGGAAAATGATACAGAGTATGTAGAGTGCCTGTACAAACAAGACTATTAGAGTATGTGTGTGGTTACCTTTTGGGTTATATAGAGACACTTGCTACTTTCCCAGTTTTGAAGATGATATAAAGTATCAGTCCCATCAAAAGGATGAACAAACATATTGAACTTATAATTGTAATTGCCTAATTATTTCTTGCAGTTGATAAAGTTGATTCATGAGTGGAAAAGGAACAATATTTTACCAAGAAATACAATTGAATTTTGAAAAAATAAAACCTCAAGCTTACAATTTTAAAAAGCCATAATAGTGAAATCAATTAATAGTGTAATTGGAATAAATAGCCAGAACTGAAAAAAAAAACGGAATAGTGTGAAATAATGCTTCACTGATTTAGGCATAATTGGCTAAATGATAAAAAAAAAAAGATTCAAGGGATACTGTTCTAATACACCATTCATGTAAATATAATTTCTATTCAATGTTCGATAGTTCAATAACACAAGTTAAAGAATATACCATTATATATTGTTGGAGCTATTTTTCTAAATAGAAGTGGTCACTCTTGGGCCCAGATCTCTTTAGGTTGAAATAACTGAAGAGACAAGCAGAGATAGCCAAGTAAGAAGGGATTTTCTTCAGAGGAAAAGCACAGAAGTGAATTACTGTAAGGGATCTATGGGCTCTGAGTGATATTTATTCAAGATCCCTCAGTTACTTCTTGGTGATTACTTTTGGGAGTTCAGGAGAACGAGGAGGAACTGGTGGCTAGAGATGGTGTGACAGACTCCAGGCATGTAAGCTGTTGTTCGTCCTGCACATGTCCTTTCCCATGATGTATCTGATTTTAATTGCGTACACGCTTACTCATGAATATGGTTAAGATAGTAAAGAGAGGATTTTTCCTAAAAGTTTAGTCAGAGGACACAGCTTGCCTTACTTAGCATGCATGAGAACCATCCTAGGCTAGACTGGTATAGTGCCTCCAGTTCGAGGATGTGTTTGACCACATAAAGGGCAGTCACTAGGCCTGTTAGGTAGCTATGAGTTTGGATGACCATAGTTTTGTGGAGAGAAGTGTATGCAGCTCCAAGCAAGAGGGGCACTGCAGGCTCTAAGTGATGAGTTGGGAAGGGTTGTGTTTGTGTGTGTGTGTGTGTGTGTGTGTGTGTGTGTGTGTGTGTGTGTATGTGAATGTATGTCAAGCTAAGCTGAGTTCCAAGTAGCTAAGTTATTCTTATTGTTTTCTGGTTTACAAGAAGACCATATTGTCTTAAAAGATGTATTACATTCCAATGAAATTGAGATTAATATGGCAATAGAACATAGCATTAATATCACAGTATGAGGCTAGGTATAGTGGCACATGCTTTCAATCTCAGCATTCAAGAGCCAAAGGCAGACAGATCTTTGTGTTCAAAGGCAGCCTAAACTACAAAGTGACTTACAGGCCAGCCAGGACTACATAGTGAACCCTGTTTCAAAAGAAAACAAACTAAACCCCAAAAGACAGCATATAAAGTTATCAAAATAATACATAGTAAAAGAAAATGTAGGAGCAATTTTAAATAAAAAACAGTTAAAATAGAAATGTTGTATTTTTAAATTTAAGATATTAATCTTATAAAAAACAGTAATTCAAAATTATATTTTACTTTGTCCTTAATAGCTTCAATAATATTGTACATATATCTCACTCAAACAAATGAAATAAATAAAACTTTGCAAATGATCCTTGGACTTTATAATATCTATGTCATTTGTATACTAGTTGGGTAAATAATAAAGAATGATGAAATTAATTGTTTCTTCACTTGTAATGTATTTTTTTTGCTCCATTCCTTGTGAGATTGAAAAAATATTAATTTTATTGACCATACTTATATGCATATATGTGTCTTAGCACATGTGTGCAGGTGCCAACAGAGGTCAGAAGATATGTCAGATCTCTTGGAGCTTGATTACTAATGTTTGTGGGCCACATGACCTGGGTGCTCTGAAGAGAACTTGGGTCCTCTGAACCATCTCTCCAGTCCCTACAGAAGTCATGGTTAGCCACTCAATGCATATGCAATTTTATTCAGAAAATATGCAAATGAAATTCTAATCTCAAAAATACAGATGACTTTGCTTAGTAGATTATAATAAACCCAGACATCTCAGTGACCTTTCCTGCTTCTGCGACAAAAAAAAAAAAAAAAAAAAAAAAAAAAACCCTAACAAAGCAACTTAAGAAAGGAAGGATTCAGTTTTACTCACAGGTCTAGGGTTCGGCCTATCAGGGAAGAGATGTCAAGACAACAGGAGCTTGAAGCAACCGCTTACATTGTGCCCATGGTCAAGAGGAGAATGATGAATGCTGGCCTTCAGCTCATTATTTCTATATGTGCTGTCAAAGTTTCCAGCGCAGAGAATGGTGCTTCTCACACCTATGGTTTATCTCCCAGTCACAAATAACCTAGTCAAGAAAATCCCTCATAGGCATTCATTGATCTAAACAAGCCCTTACTATTGTGCCTGTGGCCTTGTCTACTAGGTATGTGTAGATACTGTTATGCTTATAATCTCTCTTTACTACCACAAAAGATGACCCAATAACCTCAATTCTTGATGAAATATGGAATATGTACAGATAAATTCAGAGTATGTACCACATTGGTAAGTGCTTTTATATCACATCCACTTGATCTGTTGCACTGTGCCATCATTCTTTAGAGTATAATTATCTCAGTGAACACAGGGCACTTACATTTTTGTAATAATATTTTCAATTGTAGTCTTCATCCAAGTCTGAATGAAGACACTTAGCAAGTACAGTCCCATCATTTTACATAAAATAATTTTCTCTAGTAAAATACTTCTTTTTATTTATTTATGTGTCAGAGTCTCACTTTGTTGCCCTGCTTTGTCTGGAACACATTATGTAGACCAGGCTGGACTCAAAGATGCAGAGATCCTGTGGCCTCTGCCTCCACCTCCCGACTGGTGGAAACAAAGGCAGCCATGACCATGCTTGTCAGAAGCCAAATATTGTATGTGTGTATATAGGTATGTGTGTGATTGCATGTGTGTTGTGTGTGTATGTCTGTGTGTGTGCATTTATTGTGTGTGTCTGTGTGTTTTGTGTGTGTTGTATGTGTGTATGTGTGTGTCTGTATTGTTGTATGTTTTTCTATATGTGTGTTTGTGTGTGTGTGTGTGTGTGTGTGTGTGTGTGTGTTTGTGTTTGTGTGGGTTTGGTATGGGCACCACAAGCAAATGGTAATCCTGCCCTTCTTTCTTGTTTGTGACAGGGACCTCTTTGAGTGTAACTGTGCCCTGCCCTTTACATTTTATGGAAATCTAAATTTGGCTCTTCACACTTCGATGATATGTACTTTATTCATAAGCTATCTCCCCAGTTCCTGCTCAAATATTTTTGTGTGAGTTAATATTTAATGCTATTCAGAATACATATGCCATCACCTTCACATATTCCTGATGTGCTTGTTTATTCCTCATTATGGTGATACTATATATGCACTATATAATATGTATAGGAATACGTATGTGTATATACACTATTGGAACAGTTCACTTTAGAGATCTAATTTAAATAAATAAAAGCATCAAAACACAAAATGTTTATTAATATTTCATTTGTGTGTTTGTATACCAAAATGAAAAATTCCTTTAATAGAAACTCATTATGCCAAACATGAACCATGTATCCTATGAAATATCACCAAAATTAAAAATTGTAACTAGTCACTGATAATTAACAACTGTTATTAAAATGTAATCCCATCAATTAAATACAAAGTGGGAGTCACACTCTATAATGAGATCATAGTTTTTACGGGCTTCGAGCTGCGTCTGTCTGTCTGCTCTGATCCAAAGCCTCCTCCCCAGCACGTGGTTTCTGCTGCAGAACTCGAGACCATGGCCAAAACAGTCCAGGGTGCAATGTACCGAGGCTCCGTCCATGCCTTCCCAAACTTTGATCCAAATCAGGATGCTGAGGCTTTGTACACAGCCATGAAGGGCTTCGGCAGTGACAAAGAGTCCATACTGGAGCTGATCACCTCCCGCAGCAACAAGCAGAGGCAGATCTGCCAGAGTTACAAGTCCCTCTACGGCAAGGACCTCATTGCCGACTTGAAGTACGAGTTGACTGGGAAGTTTGAGCAGCTGATCATGAACCTAATAATTAAACAAACAAACAAACAAAGAAAAAAGAAAAAAAAGAGATCATAGTTTAATAAAATCATGAAAACCAGAAGAAATAATTTAAAAACTGAGTGATCATACATTCATAAATAATATTCTAAAATGTATCTTTTAGGGAGGCTGGAGCGACGGCTCAGCATTTAAGAGCACTGTGTGATCGTTCAGAAGGCCAGGGTTTGGTTTCCAACTCAGCACTCATAGATTGACTAATAATATCTGTAATTTCAGTCACAAGTGATTTGATGTCCTTTTTCAATCTCTGTGGGCACTGCATGCACATTGCACAAAGACATACATGTAGGCAAAGCACCCATATATATAAAATAAAAATGAAAAAAATTATACCTGATTTAAAGATGATTAAGGAACAGTAAGTCTGAGAAGAAAAATAATCTTTAATAATGTTTTATATTATTTGATTTGTTAAAATTCATGTTACTTCACAAAATATAATCTAATGCCAAATATGTAAGACTATAATCAAATGACCAATAGTAGTAAAATTAGAATTTCAAATTCTTTTGTAAATAACCCCAAACTTGCACATAATCACTGTATTTATTGACTTTCATTTTTGATGTAACAGTGACTGAACATTTCCTCTTAGCAATTCCTTGTTCAATTATTGACTCCTGAAGCTGGTTTCAAGACCTGGAGTGCAGCACAAAACTCTTTTCCATATGATGTTTTCATTGCACTATTTTTGGCTTTGTCTCTCATACCATTTTCTATAGCACTCACCTTATTACAGTGAAGACAGTCTACAAAACTAAAGACTGAGATGATAGGTATGGAGAAGTTGCTTCAATATGATGATGTGTCTGTTTTAATTGAGATAAGTACTTTTATTGGGTAGTACCCTACACATTTGTCTATTGGTATTTACTTAGTCTCTACAACTTACCCATCATAGTTATTCATGACACTGCCTTCCACATACAGTTAACTTCTTTTGGCTTATTTTTATAAAGTTCCTCAATGTATAGACTATCTTATAACTATATAAAATAGAAATTAAAGATCTTATATTGTGGGTATGTAGATATAGTCAGTAAAGCAAACACATAATATCCACTCTGCCAGTTTATATCAATCCCATGCTTATGTATTCTTTGGTCTTCAAAATGCATAGTTAGCTAGCAAAGGACAACTTCATTGGAGAACTTCCTATTTGACCAATTTCAGCTCTTAAAATTTTTTGACTCCACACATGTACCTGTAGTATAATTAGTATTATAGTAACCTGTGAAGTTTCTTTAAATAATGTAACATATATTATTTGCTCAAATAATTGTTCATCCCCCATTATAATGCATTTACCCAGTGTGTTGAATAGAAACCGGCATAAAGTTTGATATTCACTATTTTCTCCATGACAGTTTGCTGAATGTAACAATGGTAAAAATAAGACAGATGCATTAAGACAAATAATGATCATTGTTTTTCAGTCTCACTTTGAACAAACCTAATACAATCAAAAATTAAGTGGCATCACTCCAAGAAAGAAACACTATGGGTTTTGTAGACCACCTAAGACATATCATTCAATTCATACACTAAATTTTCATTTCAATTGTTTGTTAGCACAAAGTCCTATGAAAAATGATATTGTCAAAATCGTCTCTACTTTTTATTTTTTTATTTTATTTATTTATTTATTTATTTATTTATTTATTTGTTTGTTTGTTTGTTTGTTTGTTTTTCAAGACAAGGTTTCTCTGTGTAGCTTTGCGCCTTTCCTGGAACTCACTTGGTAGCACAGGCTGGCCTCAAACTCACAGAGATCCGCCTGCCTCTGCCTCCCATCTCTACTTTTTAAAATTATGGATGCAAAGTGATGCTTAAAGCAGAAACCACTTATAAAGCAGAATGAGAGAAGATTAAGTCAAGATTGGTTCATATCTCCAAACAACTTGCAATTTCATGTGACTGTTCTCAAATGCTTAAGAATCCATGGAAAGCCACGTGGTGGTGGTGCACACCTTTAATCCCAACACTGGAGAGGCAGAGGCAGGTGGATCTCTGAGTTCTAAGACAGCCTGGTCTTCAGAGTGAGTTCTAGGACAACCAAGGCTACACAGAGAAACCTGTCATAAAAAAACAAAACAAAACAAAAAGAAGAATAAGAATAAGAATACATGGAATACAGTCATAAACTATCTTGAGTTATCTGCTTTATACAAAATAATATATAATGTATATTTGTATTTCCTTTCAATTAATAACTAAAATATTATTTTAACTTGGTCAGTCTTACCTAATATACTTTTTTATCCATCTTTTTTTACTTTTATTTAATTATCTATTTAGTATGTGTGCATTTGTGTGTGTGTGTGTGTGTGTGTGTGTGTGTGTGTGTTTCTTCATGCCTACATGTACTATGGCACATGTATGGAGGACAAAGGACACCTTGTGGGAATAAGTTGTCTCCTTCTGTGATATAGATTCTAGGGATTGAATTCAGACACAGCAGTAGGCTTCTTTACATACTGAGTCATCTTACTGAATTATTCAATCATACATTAAAACACTTTAAAATTCAAACAAAAACAAGACTGTGAAATAACATACAGGGAATCCATATGACAAAGCCTTCAGATCTGAGTAGGGCTCAGAATTGACAAAAGTCTTCCTTTAGTCCAATTATTAACTTATGACTGACCAGTGTGTGCAAAAACCAACAGCTGGAGCTTCCTCCACCTAGATGTTTACAGCCTGTGACTGCTCCCCAATAGAGACTTCCTACAGAGTCCGGCTAATTCCTCCTTCCTGACTGTAAACAATGAAACACACTGGGGGGAGGGGCGCAGATTACTTATGGGAGTTGTGACAAATCAGAGTGCACATGTCCCAGCTGACCCCAGCATTTCTGTTTGTTCTTCACAGTGACCTAAGTTTGGGTCAAAACTAACAAGCACGGAAGTGATTTATTGGGAAAGAGATACGTTTCAATGGAAAACAGAGGGGGATGAGACAGGGAAATGGGGGTGAAATATCTAAAATTCATTATATACGTGTTTGAAACCCTCAAGGACAAAAAAAAAAGATGAAAATGCCCAATTAACAAAAAGATAGTTATTCATAATTTTAAACTGAAAACTAGAGTCTTATTAAAAAAAAAAACCAACAAACAGAAAATCCAGAATACTTCAACAATATGATTGCATGAGATTTTTTTTTTAGAACTAGTATATTTACATATTACTTGATATTTAAAATTTACAGGTCCTGTAGCAGGGACAAAAGGCAAATGTTGTTGGGTGTGGTAGCCCATGCCTGTAATCCTACCTCAAGAGAGGTAGAAGCAGGGGGAGCCAGAGTTCCATGCTATCTGCTGCAGTACAGTGAGTCAGAGACCAGCCTGGACTATATGACGTCCTGTTTCAGCAAAGCAGAAACAAATAAAAAAAAAAATAGCCCCAGCAAAGACAGCTATCTGAACCTATGGTAAGTTTTAGAGTACAGCATCTCCTTCTAGAACATTGACAGAATTCAGTACATCTCGTTTTGTTGTCAAGAAATGTTCTCAAAGGCCAGAGTCATCCAGTCATCCAGTAATCCGAGAGTATTTTGAGGCGTAATTTTATTCAACAAGTATTTTATTTGGTTTTGACTCATGGCATTATTAAATATTCTATAAAACATGTGAGAAGAAACCCCATGAATTATTTTAGCAAGAAGTTAATTCCACAGAGAACAAAGGCTTTCCCTGACAGTTTATTTTATTTAAAAATGTAGCAAAAACAACAAAAGTTATAACTGCAATAATTTTTATGTGTATATGTATATCTGTGTGGGTTGTACACGTGCACACACAGTGTGTGGAGGCTGTACGTTAACATAAGTAGATTTTGTTCATTACTTTTTACTTTATGGTTTGAGACAGAGTCTATCGCTGAACCTGGAGATAACTGATTCAGGTAGACTGGCTGGCCAATGTATACAGGGATTTGCTTAGCTCACTCTCCAACTCTGGGGTTAACGAAGCATAGCACTATGGCTAGCTTTTCTGGGTGGTAAGGACCCAAACTCAGGTTTTCATATTTGTACAAAAGGCAATTTAGCATCTGAGCCGTCTTGCCAGCCCTGAAATCATCTCTTGTCTCCTCTCTACTTTCTGATGTAACTTTTGCCACCCTTGGCAACAAAGGGACAGTAAGTTGTTATTTATTACCTAAAGGCAATAATATTTTACAAAACATTGAACATGATGCTATTCTGTTCAAGAATACTATTCATATAATAAAAAAATCAGTGTTCCCCAGGACCGTTTCCAAAGCATATCAGAAAACAGATGAAGGGATTTAAAATCAATGTGAGAAAAGCCCTGGAATTATATATTTGGCCTGGAATTTGAACCAAGCATAGAATTACAATAATAATGTTAAACATCTATTCTTAAAGTTTTGAGTGGAGATCCAAACTAATTCTCTTCTTTCAATGGGTTGACTCATCAAGGGAGCTGTAATTGTATGTAAGATAATCATGTAATTATGTGATATCATCACCCATGTTAGCACAAGACAAAATATTTGAAAAACTAAAAACATTTCTTCATATATAAAATCAGTATTGGAGGTGCATGTCAATTAGTGGGAAATATTTAAAGAGGTTGTGTGACTGAGTCCTTTCAGATTTATCAATACAAACACTGTCCAAGGTTTGGGTACCTGAAGCCGGAATGAAACACATGATGTCCCAGAAAACACTGTCATGCAGTGAATAATTTAAAATCAGAGAATATGCAGTCTGGATCTATGTCCTTATAAAATTACATTAATTGTTGAAAGAATAGTATGAAAAAAATTGATTCATCACTAAGAGAGCCCAAGTGATACATTGATTATAAAATAATTCAAATGGGGTGCACGTTAGATGGCCTGAGATTCCATCTTACTTGTTCTCTCAGACCTAGAAAGGAGAGAATCAAGTGTAACTCAAATGTTTGTTTACATATTGATAGTGCCTGCCTTCAATTTTAAGGCAACCTTTCATAAAGGAAAAGAAAAAAAATATCTAGGTAACTGAGCTGGTAAGTTCTGCGGATGATTTATTGTGTTATGGATGTAATGTTAATCGTACTTGCCTGCAGGGATACAATGGGAGCACATTGTCTCCAAGAAGTAAATAGCTGTGTGGCTGAGAACAGCTCAGTGTGTAAAGTGCTAGCAATTCGAGTATAAGGAATGTTTTTTTCTCAGTGAAAAGTTTCCTGTAGTGGCTTACACTTGTCATCCCAGTCTTGGTGAAGCAGAGACCAGACTATTCCTGAGGTTTGCTAGCCAGAGAGTTTTGGCCATCAGTGAGGCCCAGATTTCAGCATGAGGCCATTCTTACAAAACAAGATGTGTGGTATCTGAGGCAGGATAAGTACATGCATATGCCATGTACTCTTGCACACACTCTGATACTGACTATCAGAATATCTCCCTTTGGAATGTTTTCTGTGTGCCAGGCTTTACTTTAGATGTTAGATTTACAAAGATGATTATATAAACTCTCATGAAGATAACGTTCTCTTTGATTAAGTCTTCAGATCAATTCTGTATTATATAAGAACAATATACAACCCTCTCAGATTACATGTTATACACAGCAAAACTAAAGGTCTACTTTGTGAGACTGAGGAAAAGTCTACTGAGTCTACCAGGTTGATCTCAGTCCTCGGGGGAGGCTTTGCCCTGGCGGAGGTGGAAATGAGGGGTGGGCTGGGGGGAAGGGGAGAGGGGCGGGAGGGGGGAGAACAAGGGAATCCGTGGCTGATATGTAGAACTGAATGGTATTGTAAAATAAAAAAAAAGATAGAGTACTGGATGTGGAATAATGCCACACTAATGACATAGTAAATCATTATTAAAAACAAGAATAAGGCTGGTCTTTGGAATAAAACAAGTACCCAAAGCTTGTCACAAACGCTATGTTGGAGAGGATTCTCAATTGAAAAGAAGGAGATCATCATAAAACCTCATGAAAGCTCATGTCTTCATTTATTCATTCATTCATTCCACAAGTAGTTGCCAAGTGCCTGCTATAGGAAGGTACTCTCATAGTTTCTAAGAATACCTATGGTGAATGATATAAAATCCTCCTCTCCTGAGGCAGATGTTCTATTATGGTAAAACATAATGAAAAATATTTAATACAATTTCAAGAAGGGGTACTCTCTCTGAAACAGAAAAAGGTGATGGGATGGAGGTGGATGATAGAAAAGGGACATATAAGAGGCCATAACTGATACTGAGAAGTAGTGAAACCAAGAAAGAACTTTGGCTTAGGAGATAAGAGATGAGGTTGCTAAGGATATGTATTCAAGAACAAAGGTGAGTCCAGAGAAATCAGAAGAACTGAGAGATGAAGAATCTGAAGAGCTCATGCTTTGAAAGACAGACCTGGTGCTTTATTCAGAAGTAGGAGAGAGAGTGGGCCCAGGAAGTAGAATGGCCTAAGTTCAAATCCTACATCAACCTCTACTGAGCTGTATGACCTACTGCTGCAAGCTGCCCTGTTTCTAAATAAAATTCAGATTCAACAAATTGAAATAAAAAAAATAAAAAAGTAAACAACACTCTATTACCTAAAATGACCTCATTTTAAGAGACTGCAATTTTCTCCTGTGTTTAATGCTATAATATCATTATTTAGATGACAAAGAAAATATTTATTGATAGAATTTTGGAGGAATGTAGTAAGAAAAAGTGGAAATTAGTTAAAAATACATTAATAAATGAAATAAACTAAAGATACATAAAAAATATAAACATGTTCCCAAGGAGAGAACAGACCATGCAAAGAATTACAAGAAGAAATGATTATGACACACCAGAAGGTACCAGATCAACCTAGTGAAAGATGAACTGTCACAAATAGACAGAAATCTGCACATTAAGTGTTTCATATACCATGAGAGTTTTCTTCATTGCACACACACACACACACACACACACACACACACACACACACACACAGGTCAGAAGTCAGAATATCATCAAACAGTTTGTGCTCAAGCAGATAAGTATTGTGGTAGAAATGGTAATACTTGCTCAGAGTTATAATATGGTTAAAGTCTGGAAGTAAATTTAAATTGTGACATTTGCTCAGTGACATAAAATTTGATTTTTTAAATAGAATTTGTTTGGGGAGAAGTTTTGGGTTCATAGCAAAATTCAGCAGATAGCACCGAAATTACTGAAATTGACCCTCCACTAACTGCCTGCATTCATGGCTAGCC
This sequence comes from Peromyscus nudipes, assembly GCA_902168325.1. NCBI lineage: Eukaryota > Metazoa > Chordata > Mammalia > Rodentia > Cricetidae > Peromyscus > Peromyscus nudipes. The sequence goes on along the minus strand of CABHPH010157534.1, from coordinate 39,222 downwards.
TACCTCATCCCTACAGCTCCCTACAGAATGACACATTTGTTACAGACGTTGCACCTATACTGATGTCATCACCACCACCCCGAAACATTGTTTATTTGGGATTTGTACACACATAATATGATTGGTTACTATCATTGCACTGAAATTCTTGAAATATTTACCCAGACTCTGAGGCTCGTTATAAAAGCACACATTTGTCATATCCACCTAAAGAAAATGATTTGAAATAGTGAGAGAAAGTAAAATTGAAAATGGAGGTAAAGAATATGTGGTATTCTGGCAAAAAAAGAATGAAAGAAAGAAAGAAAATAAAAAAAATATTGATAAAGTTAATGTCTAGATTGGCCAATACTGATGACATTTCTTACCTGTAGACCTATGCATATTAGTTATTTCTATTGTTACTGTGAGAAAAGACCAGACAAAAGTCATATAAAGAAGAGGAGACATATTTGGGTTCCGAGTCTGAGGTTACAGTCCCTGATATTATAGGAACCATGACTAAAGAAGCATGGAGCAGTTGGTTACATTACATTAAAAGTGTCAATGATATCCGTGCTTGCTTGTGTCTTACGTAAAACAATTTTATAGCAACAAAAGTATGTATGGCATTGAAATTTAACACCTATAGTATAATTACTGTTTAGACTTGAAAATGGTCTAAGTCAGATGAAAAGGGAGCAATAGCACAAAATCTCCAGCATAACAATGAGAGTTTTCCAACTCATTATTCTCTATTTTATGTTTTTTTTTTTTACTAAAAACTTTTGGTTTTTTTTGGGAATTTCATACATGAGTATCACATTTGACTCATCTCTACTCCTCTTTCTTCTTCCTCAACTCTTGCCATGCCTTCTCAACTTCTCAAATCTATAACCTCTTATTTAATTAATTTTGTTACATACACACACACACACACACACACACACACACACACCCTGCTGAATCTATTTAGCGTTGTTTTTATTTACATATGCTTAGGGCTGATAACCGAGGCTGGATAATATATCAGGGGTTGTGTCTCAACAGAAGACCTTCTCTCTTTCAGCTGCTGTTAATTGCCTTTAGCACTTCATCTAGGACTGGAGCTTTTGAGATTTCCCTTAGCCACACTGGAGAATCAACTGGTGTTGTCATTATGCAGGTTGTGTTTAGGGAAAAATAACTTTCATATATAAAAGACACCATCTCTCAGCAGACATTTGGTCAACTGGCTTCTACAGTCTTTCAGCCCCATGTTCTGTGATGTTCCTTGAGTCTTAGATGTAGGGGTTGAATTGTAAATGTATCAGTTTGTGTGGGACATCTGTGGTCTGTTGTTTTCCACTATTTTTCTGATAGTCTCCATGTGCTACAGAAAGAAGCTTCTTTGGTGAGGAGTAAGAACTACACTTTTCCATAGATATAAGGATACATATTTGTAATGCACTTATAAAACATCCTGGTTTAAGAAAGTGAACGTAGGAGGTTTTCATCCAGTGTCCACGATTTCAGCAATTGGCTAGATTTATAGAGCAGGCATGAACAAAGATGATGACCTGTCTCATGCATATCCATCAAGAAAACATACAGTATCCTATCATAATCACAGTAAATAATTTACATCATTGAAGGTGAAATGATATGGAACTTAATTTGATTTCTTCTTGTTGTTGTTCATGTAAAGGCAAAGCCCTTAAAATTACATATTTGAAATTCTCATAGATTTTTAAGGTATTTCTCTGAGACATAACCAAAACAGACAAGAGAAATTATATTATATTATTTGGTACAATGAAAACATAACGAATCAATGATGAAAGAACATTTTCCTTTTCATATTAAAATTACATAATTAAAGTGAAGCATCTAATCATACAGTTCTCATATTGGGAAAACGTCCTTCAAACATACATTGTGCTCATGTACTGAGACAGGAGGTCTGTCTGTACCTGTTTATTACAACCTTTTGGAAAGTAAAATAATGGCTGAATGTTCTGGTGATGGGAGGAGGAACAGGGACAGGTTTTTGGTGTTATGAACCTTTGTGCCACTGTGATATTGTTGAAAGAAAACTGGGACTGGCCTTAATGGTTTATTCCAAATCATGAGAGAGCCACTAAAACGTATGGTTTAAATAATAAGAAAGAAGAGAAGGAAGAATGAAAGAAGTGTTCATTTGAAACCAAGGAAGGTACAAAATGAGAATAAAACACAAAAGGAAATAGGTACAACAAGAATGTCTGATATTAATCTAAATTTAGAAAAATAAAATTCAGGTATTAAAGACTTGCCACATTCTGAGTTTGAAAGTGATACTTAAAAGAATGAAAGACTTGAAGTACTACAAGGTTTAGCATCTAGATTAAATTAAAATGAATAAAAACATATTTTCAAGTAGATCTTAAATATTGAACTTCTGAGTTGACCATGTACTAAAAAAGGGAAAAAGTTAACAATAATTTAAAACTTTTTAGAGACCAGTGAGATGACTTAGTGGGTAAAGTTCCTGCTCTTGAAGACTCACAAACTGAATCTGATTGCACATAATGGCAGAGAGTACCAACTTTTGTGGGCTGCCTTTGGACCTCAAGTGTGCCATGTCATGTGTGTAATTTTTAATAAGTAATTAAAAAATTCCACAAATTTTTTGTTGTTAAGGGTTTTGTGGCTCTTTTAGGCGGCCTGCCTCCCAGCTCCCAAATAAATCACACACAGAGGCTTATTATTACTTATGAATGTCCAGACTTAGCTTGGCCTAGTTTCTAGCCAGCTTTCCTTAATTTAAATTATCCCAACTATCTTTTGCCTCTGGGCTTTTCCTTTTCCATTCCTGTATACTTTTGTTTCTTACTCCGTGGTTTGCTGGGTGGTTGGCCCCTAGAGTCCTTCTCCTTCTCTGGCTCCTTCTAGCTCTCCCTTTCCAGATTTCTCCCTCTATATATTCTCTCTGCCTACCAGCCCTACCTATCCCTTCTCCGGCCTTGTTATTGGCCATTCTTTACCAGACCATCAGGTGTTTTACACAGGCACAGTAACACAGTTTCACAGAGTTAAACAAATGCAACATGAACAAAAGTAACACATCTTAAAATAATATCCTACTACATATTTTGAAACAAATGGAAATAAGAAACCATTCTCTTAAAATTTGAGGGATGTAAGAAAAGTAAAGAATTGAAGGGTATACCACTGGAGTTAGTTTTGCAAGATAATAAGAAACATCTAAAGTCAATATCAGCATATACTTTAGGAAAACACAAAAAGAACAAAGACACTTTCAGAAAGCAGAAGGGAATAAGTGAATAAAAAAACTAGAGCAAAACTCAATGTGGAAAACCATGAAGAAATAAAGACCTTCAAAATCTGTTTCTTTGAATATATTAAAAAAAAAACTTGCAAATCTCCTGGCATCCAGTTCCTACCCTATCCCTCAGTAATGGAGAAAACAGTTAAAGGATTGTAGACTAGGTAAGAGACATTAAACTTCTTCCACAGATAACAATGCTCATTGAGACAATCTGGGTGATTTGAGAAATATATAAATTTCTGAAACTAATAAGGAATTATTACAAAGCCACAGGACATAACCAGATATTGAAATATATTTATTATTGACACGTGGAAAATTAATATAATTTGAAATTTAAAACACAAAAGGATCCAAATTAACACAAGATATATTTATGTTTAGAATTATATGTGTGTAGAATATATAAAATTGCACACTAAGGATTATGAGAAAAACTAAAGTTTCTGATAAAATTATCAAGGAAAGAAAAAGTAAATAGGGTTAATCCTATGTGTGTTAAAGGAGAAAAATCTGTATTGTTCCAACTTTGATTTTCCAGTAAGTTAATTTTTTTGGGAGGGAGAGGGGTTTGACAGACAACCACTAATTTTATAAGCACAAGGTAAGGCCACATACAGCCAAAGTAATATGGAAATATGTGTACAAAAACACCCATCTGCTATCTAATTTCAAAACTGTTAGTTGTACTAATATAAAGTAATAAACATGGCATGACATATGGTGTATTGATCAACAAAATAAAGTAGAAATACTGACAATCAGCTGTAGATCTTTGAAAACAAACCAAGACAGTGTAATGGGTGGAGGAGAGTCATTATTAGCAAATGAATTCAGGATACTTCAACATATGTATGCAAAAACATTTGACTAGATAAACTTCATCTTTTGCAAATGTTTGATTTATAAGGGAACATAGACCTACATGGTAACTAACTGCAGAATAAGATAATTTATACATGAAAATAGCTATGTAAACTTATGTTTGGTAATGAATTTTTAAAAAGAAAAGTATAATATATGAAGGAAAATATGATGTTAAGTTTTATTAAAAATTAATATATTTTTTGACAAAAGGCATAATGAAATTGGTAGAAATTACTATGACGTGTGATGAAAGGGCTGAATCTCTAGTGTCTTTAGTTATTCATTTCCAAGTGCAGATAGCTGAGCTCTCTGTCCTATCAGATTTCCCATGGTTCTTGAGAGACAACTCTAAGCTGAGGCAATACTCCTTTCTGTGTGCTAAGTCTTAGGAGAGGCAAATTCAGGAATAAGGGATAGGGGACCTGTTTAACAGCCACAAAGCTGTTGAGGCAAGCTGTGGTGTCTGCTACAAAAAAGATAGACACCCTGGGAATTCATCCCTGAAGTTTACAACAGACATCAAACTATCACAGCCTTCAGCCTGCAGACAGTGTTGGTCTGAGCAGGACTCACTCAGTTTAGAAACACCAAAACCATGCAGAAGCTAAGTAACATGACTCACTCTCCACAACTGGCAGATTTCAAGAGTAGAGGACTGAGAATGAGGTGTATCTAATTACATGCCATTGTTTCAAATGTTTTAATACTCTATTTTTGTGTTGTTTCACATAATCTCATTTTAAACATATTCTAATAGTATTCTCTCTCTTGTTTTATCTAACTTTATATTTTAAAAACTTACATGGTGTCTTTTGCTTTCATTCTTATTTCCCATAATATTCCATTTCCCTCTTTCTTTTTATTTAACATTGGTAGCTGAATTGCTAAATGGTCTTATTAATAAAAAAAAACCCTTGAGGTCAGATATTGGGGTGAATTCTGAAAGATCAGAGAAGCAGAACAAGCCACAGCCAACCTCACCTCGACAACACATCAGATCCTATTTCCAAGAAACCTCAGACTGAAAGCTTCTGAGTCCTCACCCAAATGGATCTCAGCTGAACTGCTGCTAAAAGCCTAAAAGCTTAAAAGACTCTACTTCCTGGTCCTTATGCCTTATATACCATTCTGCTTCCTGCCATCACTTCTGGGGATTAAAGGTGTGTGTCACCATGCTTGGTTGTTTCCAGTGTGGCTTTGAACTCACTGAGATCCAGAGGGATCTCTGCCTCCCAAGTGATAGGATTAAAGGTGTGTGCCACCACTGTCTGGCCTCCATGTCTAATCTAGTGGCTGTTCTGTTCTCTGACCCCAGATAAGTTTATTAGGGTGCACAATATGTTGGGGGAAACAACATCACTACAAACATTGCTTCTTTTTTCTCCTTTCTCTAGTTGCTTCTTCATTTCATTATTGATGCAAAAGTCATAGCTCTCATCTAAGAGAGTAAGAATAGTTCATTCCAGAGCCATTTGGAGTAGTCATGACCCAGGAACACAGATGTAGGTTACTCCTAACTCCATGTTCCAATGTAGAAGCAGGTTCATGCAGTTTTTCTAATTTTACATAATAAAGAAATTCGAGCCAAGCTTAAAATACATTGGTGACTACATCAGAGAGGAAGGGACTGTGAGATGGAGGTGCATTCTATAGACTCCAGATTCTGTCTTACTGAGAAATAAGGGGTACGGAACGTGTCTCACCTTTAGGATTGGTGGAAGCTATTGATCTGGCTCAAAGGTTTTTAATCTATTAGTCACAAAATGTTAATTTCTACATAGAGGTGGCTAAGGAATGGCTGTTGCTGAGAGTTAAAATTGAACCTTCAATATTCCAGTCTCTCTACAGAACTGAAATTCTAAGCATCCTGTAGCTAGAGTTTTCCTGCCGGGCCCACAGTCAGGACAAATCTCTGTCACACACCAGTCCCACAGCCGCTCAGACCCAACCAAGTAAACACAGAGACTTATATTGCTTACAAACTGTATGGCCGTGGCAGGCTTCTTGCTAACTGTTCTTATATCTTAAATTAATCCATTTCTATAAATCTATACCTTGCCACATGGCTTGTGGCTTACCGGCATCTTCACATGCTGTTTGTCATGGTGGCGGCTGGCAGTGTCTCCTCAGCCTTCCACTTCCCAGAATTCTCTCCTCCTTGTCCCGCCTATACTTCTTCCTGCCTGACCACTGGCCAATCAGTGTTTTATTTATTGACCAATAAGCAACATGTTTGACATACAGACCATCCCACAGCAGCATCCAATCCATCTAAGCAGACACACATTCTTTCAGGAGTTTTCATTCACATCATTAATTTATTACTATTAACATAATTCATTTTAACTTCATAAATTATTATATATGATCTCTCTCTTTTTTGGTTGATATTGGTATAGGTGTTTGTATTGATTATGCAAAGAAGTTGGAATACTCAGAAGACCCATAAATAAAACTGGAAAAATATTTATCCTATCAAATACATAAATTATTATTTGGAAGCATGAGAAATGTGAAGCTAGGTAACCTGACTCCTCTGAAATCCACAGCTCTTCAATAATGTAATCAAAATATTGAAATGTTTGAAATGCCAGAAAAATAATTTAAGGATATATATTAAACATGATTAGTGACTTCAAATAATACCAATAAACACATGAATAAAATAAGTTATGAGAAATTGACCCATACATATGAGAAATGCACTAATTTTTATGAAAACCTAGTTAAAGACATAGGAATTCTGAAACAAATGGAAATATTGAAAATTAAAAGCAGAATAAATCAAGTAAACACTAAATTGAAATTATAGTCAGACCAGACCAAAATCAAAATATAGTCAAATGTCAGATAATAATGTCAAGGAATAACAAAATTTAAGCATCAATAGAGAAATAACAATTGCTATAACACCAAGGACCTTTGGGATATGACTTAGAGATCAATAACCAAATGTAAAACAGAAGAGTGTCAACAATTGTTAACTCATTGAGCAGGCAAACTTCTAAATGTAACTGGTTTTAAAGCCTCAACTAAAGAAGTGACTGCTTGAATGGATTAAAAAGCAAGATGGGCTGGAGAGATAGCTCAGAGGTTAAGAGCACTGCTTGTTCTTCCAAAGGTCCTGAGTTCAATTCCCAGCAATGACATGGTGGCTCACAGCCATCTGTAATGGGATCTGGTGCCCTTTTCTGGCCTGCAGGGATATGTGCAGACAGAACACTGTATACATGATAAATAAATAAGTCTTTTTTTTTAAAAAAAAGCAAGATTAACTATTGGGTGTCTGCAACGTACATCATTGTATTTATGAAGTCACACATAGTGAAAACAAAAGATGAAGAACAATATTCCAAATGATTTGAAAGCAAATAGTAGTAGTGGCGTGTACTCTTCTTATTTTAATTAAATTTATTTAATTATTTTACATATCTACCACCATTTCCCCTCCCTCATCTCTTCCCATTACCTCCCCTCAAATAATCTCTCTCTTCCCCCCAAATCCACTCCTATGTTTCTGTTCAGAAAGGGGTAGGCCTCCCATGATTATCAAACAAAGCATGGCATATCAAGTTGCAGTAGGATTAAGCTCCTGCCCTTGTATTAACAATGGGCAAGGTAATCTATTATGAGGAGTAGATTCCCAAAAGTGGCTTAATCTGACAAAAAAGACTTCTAAGAAAAGTAGAAGAAGCCGGGTGGTGGTGGCGCACGCCTTTAATCCCAGCACTCGGGATGCAGAGCCAGGCGGATCTCTGTGAGTTCGAGGCCAGCCTGGGCTACCAAGTGAGTTCCAGGAAAGGCGCAAAGCTACACGGAGAAACCCTGTCTCGAAAAAACCAAAAAAAAAAAAAAAGTAGAAGAGATAAAGAAGATTACTTCATATTAATTAAAAAAACAAAGAAGATAAAAAATTACACACACACACACACACACACACTCACACACACACACCCCAAACACAGGTATACTAAATTTTGTAAAATAACACTAATTTATGAGAATGAACAGATAGATGCAAGCACAAGAGTAATGGATGATATCAAACTCTATTCTCACCAACAGATAAATCATCCAGATAGAAATGCTAAATTAATTTCAGAGTTGATCTGTGCTATAGATAACATGCATTTAGTAGGTATATACAGAATATGGCACCCAACAATTACAGCACATTCATGGAACTTATGATAAAGATCTTGTACCTTGTAAACATTTGTAAAAAGAAATATTTTTCTTTTCACATTGTAAAAAGAAAAGTTTGCCAGTTCCCCTTAACTGGAGCTACAGACAGTTGTGAGTGAATATTGAACCTGAATCCATTGGGAAAACAATCAGTGCTCGCTTGTCTCATCAGTCATCATTCCAGCTCAGAATAGATAAAAAAATTAAGATATATATGGTATAATACACAGAACTGTATGGATATAAGAAAAATAAACAACCCTGCAAGAAACAATGAGATTGAAACAGTAATAGATATTTTCCTAAAAGTAGAAGTCCAGAAATTGAAAGATTCACTATTGTTTTTTTAAAGCTATACTTAGCAGGCCTGGAGAGATGGCTCAGTGGTGAAGAGCATATATTGCTTTTGAATGGTTCCAGGTTCAGTTCTGAGGAAACACTTTTGCAGTCTCATAATGGTCTGTCATTCCAGTTCCAGGTGATCTAAAGCTGCCTTCTTCCCTCTGCAGGCACTAGAAACCAATGTAGTGTGTGCATGTGCGTGCATGCATGTGTGTGTGTGTGTGTGTGTACATATATATATATATGTATATATATACATATATATATATATACACACACATACATAAAATAAAAATAGATAAATAAATCCCTGGAGATAAAGTTACAGGGAGTTGTGAGTCACCAGGTATAATCAGTGGGAACTAATCTAAGGTACCTTGTAGCATGAATCTTCAAAGTTCTTATTAATAATATCAAGTCTGAGCCAGGTATTGGGGTGAACTGCAAGATCAGAGAACCAGAACAAGCCACAGCTACCTCACCTCACTGGATCCTCAGCTGGTCTTGTTTCCTCAGACTGGAGGCCTCTGAGTCCTCATCCAGAATGGGTCTCAGCTGAATTGCTGCTCAAAAGCCTTAATGCTTAACCAGGCCAAATGCTTAACCAGGGCAAATGCTTCTAGTTCCTGGTCTTCATGCCTTATATATGTTTCTGCTATCTGCCATCACTCCCTGTGATTAAAGACTTACTTCTTGGGATTAAAGGTGTGAGTCACCTTGCCTGGCTGTTTCCAATGTGGCCTTGAACTCACAGAGATCCAGAGGAATTTCTACCTCTGGAATGGTAGGATTAAAGGTGTGAGTGCCACAATTTTCTAGCCTTTGTATCTAGTGGCTGTTCTGTCTCTGACCCCAGATAAGTTTATTAGGGTACACAATATTTTGGGCAACACAATACCACCACAGTACCTTGCACAAATAGTATGTATTCCTAACCACTGAGCCATTTCTCCAGCCCTTTTACATTTAAACTTTAACAGCTCTTTAAAAATCTACTAACAACAACATTCCTTAATCTGGTCAATGAAGCCTAAGGGAAAAAAGGTATTTTTAACATATTGTGTACAGCCAGTTTACTAGGATATCAACACAACTGAACAATAAAAGAAAAAGACAGAACTGTAGACCATTTAGCATGATAAACACTCATTAATACAATGCTTGCATACTGAATTCAACAGCACATTGTAAAGGATATATCCAATTATTAAAGTAGTTGCATGACAGAGATTCAAAGATTTTCAGTTCATACAACTTAATAAACATTTAAATAATAAAAAGAAAATAACCCACCTAATCATTCCAAATGAGGTAAGAGAAACTGAACAAATTTCAACATCCTTCACAAGTCTGAAGAAACTAGGAATAGAAGGTTCATGTCTCAATATATTAATCTTATAAAAAACAAATGACAGAAGCTACACTGAACTTCTACCTCATCCCTGTTATAATGGCTACACCAAAAAAAGGCAAACCACAATTAAATTACCAACACACACACACAGACACAGACACACACACACACACACATACACACACACACACAGACACAGACACACACACACACACACACACACACACACACACACATCAAATGCTATAGTGGTTACAGGGTAGATGTACTCTTGCACACTTTTGATGTAAATGGAAATCCCGGCCTCCGCAGAAGCACATTTTAAGGTTTCTCCTAAATTAAAGCAATAAACCACACAATTTTCTTCATTTCATACCATAAGAAATTTGTATGTATACTGTTGATACACCTAGACATACCTGGACATTCATGGTAATGGTGACACAATTCGCATTAACTGAGTAATGTAGTCAGTCTAGGTGCCCTAGATAAATATATGGTTAAAATATAGTCCATACATACTATGAAATTTTGTTTGTCTATTTAAGAAAGGAAACATTGATGAAAGTGACTATCATTATGTTAAGCAAAAGAAGTCAGATTCAAAGACAAGTCATGTTTTCTCTCAAATGTGGAATCTACACATAAAAGTGCTGCAAGTTTAGGGTGCATACATGGGAAGAGGAAAGGGACCAATGGTGGAGAGTCAAATAATATAATTGATAGTTAATATGAAAAAAGCACATAGTCAAAATGAAAAAAAACACATTAAACACACTTTAAAAATTCCCCAATTTCATAATCCTCAACAATATAAAAGTGATTAACCAAATAAAATTATCAAAAGATACCTTATTACAGAATACTTACCCATGATTATGGAAAAATTATTCAATTATCTACTATCAGAGAAATCAGAGAAAGTTAAAAGTCAGTTCCACTATACAAATTAGAATGGTTAAAATATAAAAACAGATCACTCAAAAGATTGATAAAAATAATTCAGCAAACAGAAATGTCAACTGTTTTATAGTAATGAAAAATGGTTCAGTTAATTTAGAAGAAAATTTGTCACATTATTAAAAAACTACATGCCACATACACCAGCAATTATGCTTCCAGATATTAACAAAAATGAATTTGACAACTTATATTCACTCAAACCTTACAAATGAATGTTTGTTGGATCTTTATTCATAAACAAAAGTTTTGGAAAGTAGCATGATATCCATCAAGTAGTACTTTAACAAAGTCAGTTTAACACAATACAGAATGCTATTCATTAGTTTAAAATGTGATTAAATACCAAAAGACTTTAATAAACTCTAAATGAATGTTCATGTGATAGAATCCTGCAGGAAATCGAGATAGCTTACATGATTCAAATTACACACACAAAAAAAACCCAAAGTGAAAGAAACAGCAGAAAGTTCAATTATCGGGGGTAATCACGGAGATAGGGAACAGTCTTCATGGATCTAAAAGGACATATTTTGAAGGCTATGAAATACAAATATTTAGAAGATTGTGACCTTAAGAGTTAGAATATAGATTATGATAACTATTTAACTTTTGAAATTTTATGAAAACAAAAATGTATCTAGTGAAATGATAAGAAAAGTTTGATTCAACAAGTTTGGATGTGAGAGGAGCCTTTAATAGTAAAGGAAAAAAACAACTCCACATCAGCTATGCATTCTTCTCCAGAAAGCTCCCTCCCAGAGTGTGCAGACTGGCAATTCCGATACTTCTCCTTGCATATTCAGAAGAGAAGCAGAATTCCAAATATTTTACATTGACACCTGCATTGAAGAGAAGAGAACACACACTACACTCCTAAACTGTGCATTGCACATTCTTATTTAGAGAAAGACAAAGGAGTGTAGTATTGATGTGTAGCAACCTAGTGAGTACTGATACAGTAAGGCAATCAAAATCAGCATTCAATTTGTGTGAAATATTCTTGGTCCAATAAAATGAAGATGACACTTTACATTTGCGGTCTTCTTCCAGTAGTGTGCACTCCAAGGATAATCATGAGAAAACATCACACAGTTAGCATGTGAGTAACATTCCAAGCAAAAACATCACAATTTACAAAGTAATAAGCTCAAAGAAAGTCATAGGTAAGAGGAGAATAATGTTTCTGTAGGTTTCTCCATCATGATCTTGATGTCCCTTGCTCATAGAATCCCTCTTCTCTCTCTTCCACTAGACTCCTGGAACTCAGCCTGGTGCTTGCCTCTGGATCTCTGCATCTGCTTCCATCAGTTACTGGATTGATCTCTATGATGATTGTTAGGGTATTCACTGATCTGATTACTGGGGTAAGCCAGTTCAAGTACCCTCTCGACAATTGCTAGTAGTCTAAGCTGGGGTCATCCTTGTGGATTCCTGGGAACTTCCCTAGCATCCTGTTTCTCCCTATCCCCATGATGTCTTGCTCTATCAAGACATCTCTTTCATTTCTCTCCCACTCCTGTTCCAGTTAGACCATCCTGTTCCCTTTTATGTTCTCATCCCCTATCCCCTACCCTCTATTGCCCCCCGTCCACATTCCTAGTTTACTCATGGGGATCTCATCTATTTCCCCTTCCCAGAGTGATCCATGTGTCCCTATTGGGGTCCTCCTTGTTAGCTAGTTCACTGGAGCTGTGGGTTGTGGTCTGCTTATCCTTTGCTTTACATCTAGTATCCACTTGTGAGTGAGTACATACCATGTTTGTCCTTCTGAGTCTGGGTTGCCACACTCAGGATGATATTTTCTAGTTCCATCCATTTGCCTGCAACTTTCATGATGTCATTGTCTTACTGCTGAGTAGTACTCCATAGACCAATAGCTGTGGAGCCTCCAGGGGACTGACTAGGCCCTCTGCATAAGCAAGACAGTTGTGTAGTTTGATCTGCTTAAGGGGCCCCCTGGCAGTAGGATCATAGTCCATCCCTGGTGCATGAGTTGGCCTTTTGGAGCCCACTATCTATGGTGGGACACCTCAAACAGCATTGAGGCAGGTGGAGGGGCTTGGGCCTGCATGTATTGAATGTACCAGGCTTTGCTGACTCCTCATGGGAAGCCATACCTTGATGAAGGTTGGTTGGGGAGGGGGAAGGCTGGAAGGGTGGGAGGAGGGAAAAGAGTGGGATCTCTGATTGGTATGTAAAAATGAATAAAAATTCCTTAATAAAAAAAAAGAGGAGCATAATGATTCCTAATAACCAAATATAATGTGTTTTTTTTTTTTCTGGATGGATTCTGGAGAAAAACAGGCCTTAGGCAAACATTTAGGAAAACTCAGTAAAGTATGAAATGCTGTTAGTAATCAGGTCTCAAAACTGGCTCATTAATTCTGACAAATTTAACATATAAATTTAAGATACTTTTTTTGTACAACTTTTTGGAAACATAAAACTAGTGTGTGTGAGTGTGTGTGTGTGTGTGTGTGTGTGCGCGCGCGCACGCGCATTTGAGATAGAGACAGACACAGACACCAGAACACACACACACACACACACACACACACACACACACACACACACGTGACGGATTATTTATACATATGAAGAAGCAGCGCTTTCAATAGCAGTTTTTTCTACTTACAATTGTTGGGCTTGATTTCTCTTTAATGATTCTTTATCACAATTTTCCATACGTAAAATAACAAAAATATGCATTGATTTTTCATATCTCTATGGGATAAAAATTTAATATTAACCAGTACTATTTAAAATATAGACAATCAATAAAATACCTCAACATATATCTAAAGGAAATGCTTAGTTTACTACACAAAATTCAGTACTTGAGAGGCCCATGCTCCCTGAGAGGCTCTACGCACTGCCAGAACGCTGGACCTATCCACAACTCCAGCTGAAGCCACCTGGTCCACCAGAGGCCATTCTGGGGCCTCGAACCCCAGGTAAGTTCCCCGTCAGCAGATTACTCCCATTTCCTCAGGGCCCACTCAGCCTGCTACTAACCACCCCTCTCATCGCCATCATCATATACCTACCCACAACTCCAAGGGAAGCTCCTGTGCCTGAGGCTACTTTGGACACCAGAGCACCAGCCAACAGCTCTGGCCTTTAGCCCGTCTTCCACCAAATTACCAGCCTACAACTCTGACAGTTGGCCCCCTCTACCAGAGGCCACACCTGCTGTGAGAACCTCTGCTCTACCAGAGGCCACACTGACCACCAGAACCCCTGAGACCACACAAAACCCCAGCTTCCAACTCCTGCCAAGAGCCCCTGATCTGCCAGAAGCCACACGCACCAAAGAACCCTTGCTCAGGCAGACGATGCCCTGCTGAAACAGAGGCCACTCAGGCCTTAAGAACTCGAGCTCCAGACTTCGGTGGAAACCCCTTGATTGACCAGAGTCCACCGGACCATCAGAAATCCAACCCTGCTGGGCGGTGGTGGCTCATGCCTTTAATCCCAGTACTCAGGAGGCAGAGGCAGGCAGATGTCTCTGAGTTCTACACCAGCCTGGTCTACAGAATGAGTTCCAGGACAGCCAAGGCTACACAGAGAAACCCTGTCTTGAAAAATTAAAAAAAAAATCCAACCCCAAACTAGGGTGGAGGCTGAATATTCAACCACAGGCAACCCCAGCCAGAAGATGAAAGAGAAAAGAGAAAGCAAGGGACAAAACATCCATACAAGAAAGATAAACTCATAAATCAGCATCTAAACCTATAATCACACAAAGGCAGACACCTAGATACTCATGTAAGAACACAACCAGCAAAATATGTCACCATCAGAACCTAGTTATCCTACTATGACAGCAAGCTGTGAATATTCCAACCCGGCTGAAGCACAAGAGAATGTCTTTAAAACCAACCTTATAAAGATGATAGATGCTCTTAAAGAAGAAATGAATAAATCCCTTAAAGAAATCAAGGAAAAGACAAACAAAAAAATTAGAAGAAATGAATAAATTGTTAAAAGAAAACCAAGACAACAAAATGCCAAAGAGTTGGAGGAAACAAATAAAACACTCCAAGACCAGAAAATAAAAGTAGAAGCAAATAAACAAAACAATAATGACAAAATAACAACAACAAAAGGAGGGAATTCTGTACATGGAAAATCTAGGTAAGTAAACAAGAACCACATGTGCAAAAGGAGAGAAGAGATGGAAGGGAGAATCTTCAGTATTGAAGATATGAAAGAAGAAATAAATTCATCAGTCAAAGAAAACGTTAAATCTAAAAAATTCCTGAAACAAAACATCCAGGAAATCTGGGACTCTGTGAATAATAGAAATAGAAGACCTAAGATTAATAGGAATAGAAGAAGGAGAATCCTAGCTCAAATACTCAAAAAATATTTTCAGCAATATCATAGAAGAAAAATTTTCTAGCCTACAGAGGGAGATGCTTATCAATGTACAAGAAGCTTTCAGAATACCAAATAGATTGGAACAGAAAAGAAAGTCTGCTAGCAACATAATAAACAAACCACTAAACATAAAGAACAAAGAAAAATATTAAAAGCTACAAGGGAAAAAAAGGCCAAAATTAATCAAAATATACATGGAATGACACTTCATACTCATCAAAAGGAAGATCCATCAAAATGATCTTTCAGTTTTTAATATCTATACCCCAAAGTCAAGGGCACCCATGTATCCCAAGTATGTAAAAGAAACACCAATAAAGACTAAATCCCACATTGACTCTCACACATTGATAGTGGGAGATTTCATTACTTTACTCTCACCAATGTACAGTTCCTCCACCCAAACACTAAACAGAAATACTGGAAGTAACAGACATTATGAACCAAATGAACCTAACAGATATCTACAGAACATTTCGTTGAAACACAAAAGCATATGACTTCTTCTCAGTACCTCAGAGAACATTTTCCAACATGACCATATATTTGGTCACAAAGGAAGCCTCAACAGATACAAGAAAATTGAAATAACCCCTCGTCCTATCAAAACCACTAGAGATTAAACCTATATTTAGACAACAACAGAAGAACAAAAAGTCTAGAAAATTCCCAACAGTCCAATTAAGAAATGGGCTATATTTAGACAACAACAGAAGAACAAAAAGTCTAGAAAATTCCCAACAGTCCAATTAAGAAATGGGCTATACAGAACCTGGAAACAACCTAGATGCCCTTCAACCGAAGAATGGATAAATAAACTGTGGTACATATATACAATGGAATACTACTCAGCAGAGAAAAACAACGACATCATGAGGTTTGCAGGCAAATGGAGGGATCTAGAAAAAATCCTCCTGAGTGAGGTAACCCAGACTCAGAAAGACAAACATGGTATGTACCCACTCATAGGAGAATACTAGTTGTGGAACAAGGATGACTGGTCAGCCACTCACAACACCAGGGAGGCTACCTGGAAAACAGGACCCCAAGAAAGACACGGGGATCGCCCAATGATGGAGAAATGGATGAGATCTACATGAACAGTCTGGATGTGAGTGGGGGTGATGAGTGGCGAGGGGCGAGGGAAAGAGAACTTGTGGGAGCGGGAGATCCCAACTGGATCAAGATCAGAGAGGGAACACAAGGAATGTCCATGATAAATGAAGACCACATGAGAATAAGAAGAAGCAAAGTGCTGGAGAGGCCCACAAAAATCCACAAAGATGCCCCTACAATAGACTGCTGGCAATAGTCGAGAAATAGCCCGATCTGACCTACCCTGGTGATAGGATGACCAAACACCCTAATTGTCGTGCTAGAAACCCTATCCAGTGACTGAGGGAACTAGATGCAGATATCCATGGTCAGGCCCCAGGTGGAGCTCCGGGAGTCCAATTGGTGAGATGGAGGAGGGTTTATGTGAGCTAGAGTTGTTGGGACCAGGGATGGATGGAATACAGGGACAAGTGGCCAAACGAATGGAAACCCATGAACTGTGAACCAATGGCTGAGGGGCCCCCAACTGGATCAGGCCCTCTGAATGGGTGAGACAGTTGATTGGCTTGGTCTGTTTAGGAGGCATCCAGGCAGTGGGACTGGGTCCTGTGCTCAGTGCATGAACTGGCTGTTTGGAACCTGGGGCTTATACAGAGACACTTGGTTCAGCCTGGGAGGAGGGGACTAGACCTGCCTGGGCTGAGTCCACCAGGTTGATCTCAATCCTCGGGGGAGTCTTTGCCCTGGAGGAGATGGAAATGGGGGGTGGGCCGGAGGGAGGGGGCGGGGCGGGAGGAGGGAGAACGGGGGAATCTATGGCTGATATGTAAAATTAAATTATATTGTAAAATAAAATAAAAATAGATTCAAAAAAAAGGAACTCATATATGTTGAGTCCTCTGCATATGCATAATGGTTGTGTTGCTGAGTGTTCTTTTGTTATGTCTAACAGTGGAACTGAGCATATCTCTTGACTCTTTCACCTGCTCTTGGGCTCCTTTAATCCTACTGTGTTACTTTCTCCAGGATTGATGAAGGTTTGTGCCTAGTCATATTATAACTTCTTTTTTTTTTTTTTTTTTTTTTGGTTTTTCAAGACAGGGTTTCTCTGTGTAGCTTTGCGCCTTTCCTGGAGCTCACTTGGTAGCCCAGGCTGGCCTCGAACTCACAGAGATCCGCCTGGCTCTGCATCCCGAGTGCTGGGATTAAAGGCATGTGCCACCAACGCCCGGCTATATTATAACTTCTTATGAAGGGAAATGGAGGAGTGGCCCTAGGGAGAAAGGAGGTATGGGGAGGGCTAGAAAGAGTAGAGTGGAAACTGTGTAATGTAATGTATGTATGAAAGAAGAAGAAAATAAAAGAAAATATAAGAAAAGGAAAGAAAGGAAAAGAAGAGAAAAGAAAAGAAAAACAACCAATAACAACACAAAGTACCTGAGGGCTCCCTGAAAATATTTGTTATATTGTCAACATGAGTTTTAACCCCCTCCTCGAGAGATATCATGTGAGAGGCACATATTATACTTTAAGAAATATTCAGTAGTCTAAAATAAGTGAATATATGTGTGATGATACAATCAATTTTAATCCACTAAAGCAAAAATCAGGTAAGAGATCTCAGACACCATTTTAAAATCCAGTGTAATTTTGGTATTTGGAACATACCTATACTATCATCATTCTAGGAAAAGTAGAAGAATTTTGAATTATAGCCTATGCTAGCTCTAGACTCTTTCTCAAATAAAAAAAATTAGCAAATTTTGAAATAAATAAAAAAATTACATATTTAGGTATCTTTATTGTTACTGTAAATGCCTTGAAAAGTTACCTTATTTTAGGAGGGAATGGAGTGGGTTGAGAGGGGAAGGCTGGAGGGGTGGAAGGATGGAAGAGGGGGATTTTTGATTGGTATGTAAAATGAAAAAAATTTCTTAGTAAAAAATCATAAGAAATTATGTGAAGATATTCTACACGTAAATTATATTTAAAATTTTAAATGCATGATTGATATATTTATCATAACAAAGTACTGTAATGTTGTGTACAACTCATCTACCCCCCCCCCACATTTTATTTCTGATGTTGAAATTTCCTTCAGATATACCTTTTGCATCTCTTAAAAATAGATTCTCTTTAAAGTTGCTTAAGTAAAGAAAATATTTCTGTGATATTAAAACAAATTCATTTATTGAAATGCTCCTTATATTTTTTTGGTACTTTTTCATTGGTTGCTTTCAAGGATAATAATAATTAGAAAATATTTTCAAGTGAAATAATAATTAGGAAATATTTTCAAACCTAAATGTGTGCTACATTAACTCTTTAAGATTTAACTCAGTGGCTTTATGCCCTTCCAGAAAAAGAAATTAAGATGCTATTGCTGAAGACATCACACACTTTGGATATAGAACAGTACTTGGAGTTATTGATCTGATCTGACTGGAAAGGCCCCTCCCTGAAGGCTAGCTCTCATAGTACCTTCTGGTGTATAAATTAATCTACAAATAATCCTTAAAATAATCTGCCAATGCAAAACAGTATGGGATTGCACTATCTTGCTGTAAGCTTCTGAGCCCCACTAACGACCAGTAATGGAAGATACTCCTAAAAGTGCAATAGTGGCACACAAAGCCTAGAGAAAACCAACACCTGACTGGAGACCTGCTCCCTAGGAGGGAATTCATGCCTGGGACTGAGATCTCAGCCATCTGAGTTCATGGAACCTAGAGGAGAACCTACTACTGCCACTTTCCTAAGCCAGTTTTTACCACAATTCCGAATACTCATCCTGACACCCACAGATAGGTATAGCTCTCACTGCTCCTCACCAGATTTTTCTTTTTGTAGTAGACGGAGATCATTACAGAACACTAGACACGGTCAAGATGTAGACTGTGGGGTAAATACATTTACAATGGAACGTTTATACCTAAGACTCAGGGAACACAGGAGAAGAGGGGGCAGGAGGAGTGTACCAGCCAGAGGCTCAGATCATTTGCTTCAAAATAACATCCTATAGAATCACAGCAACAGAAAAACAGACATGAAATGGAAGGAGTGGGACAGCGACCGTGATCTGCAGGGAGTTTCAGAGAGCAGGATGGGGTAAATATGATCAAATATGTTGTAGGAAGTTCTCAAGGAGCTCCCTGTACTACCATCGTTTGTTCTTGTTAAAAAGCATTAAATCAGGCTTAAAACATGGCTGTACTTATAACTATGTCATTTTCAATTCTGCTTGTTTATGCATGCTTTAGGAAATTAGGGTAATGTAATTCCTGGTAGTATAATGTTTCCCAGATATTTAACTTTATCAGGCTTTAAACATCATCAGGTTCCTCTTTTGTGTGAACACTGGAGCCATTGCTCTACATTAAAAGCATCACACACAACATAATAACTTTGTCTGAAGAAATAAGTATATGGGCACTAAGGTATTTCATTCCACAATACTGGTGCAGGATTAGTTTGTGAATTATTTTTATAATTTGGTATTTTGTTATGTATAGAAGCTAACAATGTAGGTTAGAGTAGAAACAAAGGAAAAGTTATAATGTGCTGGCTGCTCACTTATTAACTATGATGCTAATCAGATTTGAATAATCAACTCTTGCATGGCAATTGCAGAGATGTAAAGTATTTCCATGATTTACTTATATGTCAAAGAAAATATTACCTACATCATATGACTTATACAAAGTTTAAATAGGAAACTGGAAGGAAAACTATTATAACATTTTTATTATAATACAGATTTGCTCCCAGTGAAATATTCATTCAGTCAAATAGAGTTTTGAATTTTTTGTTTGATGTATTTATTTTTGTTTTTGTTTTTTTTCTTTGAAACAGATCTGACTATGTAACTATGTGACTGTCATGCCTTGGCCTCTACAGTAATGGGATTATAAGTATGTGCCACCATACTTGAACAATTTAGAGATTTTAGATAATATAAATACAATGAGAACAGCTATTATTTAGAAACCAAAGGAAGAAATTAGGGGATCAAAAAATTCACATAAATAAATCACTCAGTAAATTCTGACACACATTTAAAATACAAACAATTAGAAATTGATGCATACTATTAAACAATTTTGAGAAAAGTAGTCATTTCTGATGGACTGGATAAAGTTATTTCCATACAAGCACATTGAAAACATGACAAAACTGTATTAGTATAAAAATAATAATTTTCTCATAAGTATAATTAGGTTGGTAAAAGCCTTTCATTTACTTTTTCATCTACATAAAAGGTTAAAAACAGATGTTAAAAACTTGCTGGTAATTCTCAAGAGCAAAAGAAGAACTTGAATATTCAGGAAAAACAGGTGGCCAATCAATTACAACATCTCAATCTCAAAAATAGCTCGTATTGAGTATAATACCCATGTGAGAATTCAGAAATTAAAAACATGCTGCTTTGTAGTAATATTTGTTTAATGCCGAGGGATATTTTCAAAGGTAGTATATGTACATGGACAATTTCTTCTTTAGAAAAAGAAAGCAGATGCGACAAATAGTTTGTATGTTGCGTTTTGTTTCTACATTTATGTTAAAAATATTTCAGTTAATAATATAATAAATCTCCAAATTTCAATGACATTGTCTTTGTGATTATGTTTTGTTTTAAATTTTTTCCTTAATATGTTAAGATATATTGGTGATATTTAAACAGTATTCAAATCACTGAAATGATTACAGACTAAAGGAATTAAATACTATTTATTGTAGGCATAATTTGTATACATATATAGCGAGTAAATCAGGATTTACAAGGAAAAAGATCTGGAGTCAGACAAAGAGAAAAGAGCAGTGTTGATCAATGAAACCATAAAGAAAAATATTTATAAATTACAAAGCTTAACTAATGAGCTTTCTTGGTAATCTAAATGATCATTATAAGTTAAAGGAAGGAATCTGATTTGGCTTATATTTTGTTTAAACACATCTGATGATGCATTTACCAAACAATCATTATAAGATAGCAAATAATGCCCTATATATTTTTGTGTGAACTAAGTAAAAGCACAAATAAAATTTTAAATAAGTACATACCAAATATAATTTTAAAATATGAAATTATGTAACTATCAATTTTATATTATCAGAATAGACTAGGACAGGAACTACTTGATTGATGGGAGTATATCGTTTAAAAATAGTTTATATTCATTGAAATTTTCATACACTTATAAAATGCATACTGATCATGTCCATCCACCAGTATCTCTCTCCAGTTCTCCTCAGTTCCCCCACCTTATCTCCTTCCTCACTTCATGTCATTTTTTCCTTTTTTTGTAATTAATAAGCATAAATCTAATTAGTTATGCCCATATGTTCATGTGTGTGAGATCATTCACCAAGACATGGGCAGTTTACCAGCATCCACACGGGATTATGTCCTGACAAACTCATCTCATGTTGAAAACATTGTGGAGTTTAAACACATTGGATAAACCTCCTCTTCTGAACACCACATCCTAGCATAGCTTTCCTTAAACATGGTCAGTTAAAAAAATTACCTTATTTTGATTGATGTGATATAAATCCTACTTTATCTTAATGGAAAGATCGTGTGGAATTTACTGGATGTAGATAGCTGAGATGCTGTAATTCATCACATTATACAGTGTTGTTTACATATGACCTCAGCTTCCTAGTAGAGAATCTGACAGCATACAAGAAGCCTGGGAAAATTCAAAATTCAAAGCCCAAAAAAGTATAGGGCTTATTTTGTGTTTATCACAATCACAGCATTTAAAAATCTAAAAATCCTATTTTGAAACAGTTTAAGTCGGTTCTGTATGTGATTCTGGAGAGTGGACGGTATTATGTGTGTAATATGCATATGTGTCATTATGCACATTGATTTTCTTTTGACTTAAAATACAATTACAGCCTCACACTTTCAATTAGCCCTTCTCTTCACCTCATGTCCAAAGGGCCAAGAAGAAGAATCTGTATGAGACACTGAAACTCCATTTGTTCAGTCTGGATCAGGTCCACTGCCCATAGCATCAACTCTACTACAGCATTTTGGAACCTCAAATCAAGGGCCTGTCACACCTGATGTGACTATATCTGAAGATAGATTAAGTGAAGAATTGAGATTAACTGAAGCCTTATACTAGTAACCTGACTGATTGGATTACTGTCCTTTCAAGAGATGCCAGGGATTCCTCATGAAATCTCGATACATTGATAAAAGATGCCCTGTCGACTCTGGGAGTAGAGCTAACAACAGAAACCACACCCACACTCACAATGTTTCTGCAGTACCACCTTCCATAAACATGACAAAATACATTCCTATTATTTAAGTCATAAAATGAAAGCCGTGGCTCTATCTCAATGGAATATTATATCTTTTTTTTTTTTTTTTTGGTTTTTCGAGACAGGGTTTCTCTGGGTAGCTTTGCACCTTTCCTGGAACTCACTTGGTAGTCCAGGCTGGCCTCGAACTCACAGAGATCTGCCTGGCTCTGCCACCCGAGTGCTGGGATTAAAGGCGTGCGCCACCACCGCCCGGCGGAATATTATATCTTTTTGAAGGGAAAAAAGTATTGTATTTCCTGTTGAGTGGAAATAATTATCTAGAAATTATTTAAATTAATTATTTTTTCCACCAACCATTAATCAATTTTTCAGCTCTGCAGAAAGCCGAATTTGAGTGAAAGTTAAAAAATAAACCTGGGGTAATAAGTATTTATACAAATGGAGTCCAAATTCTTTAACCTTTAATTTTTACCTATCAAACCAGATATTCAGTATGTCAAAAGAACAATAGTATCAAAGTACACACTGAACAATGGGCGATAACATGAAGAGAATAGGAAGCAGGAACAGGCTGTAGTTTTTATCAGCATTCTAGTCTGTTTTATTGTGTTTTTAGGAGACCACCGAAGCAGTTTTAATAAGTTTTTTTCAGTTTTATATTGAAACAAGAATTTCATTTCCAGGCTGTAGTATGGCTTCCAATGCTGGGTGTCATCACCAAGGAGCAACAGGGTAACATTTGGCAAAAGGAAAAATTCAAAGATTCTGTGTCTTGAACTATAGGTGTTCTAAGAAGATACAGAAGTTGGATTTAACGAACTTGTGCTATATAGCATGTGCATATTTTTAAAAAATCAAATTCCAGATCTAGATGGAATTAGGGATAGCCAGGAAGCATAAAATTCCACCAAGATGCTAGTGTAGAGTGACTTTACCAGAAAAATCATGTCTTGTTACAAGTTAAATTCACGAAACCCATGTTTTAAAGTGACTGGGACGGTTAAAAAATGAACAAAAGCCTGTTTAGCAAGGGTCCACTGAGCATTAGATATTTGCCTCTGGCAGAAGGAATCAGTAGGAAGAAAGATGTAGTTCCTGCTCTCTCAAGTCATATACTATACTGGAAGTCACTGGAGTTACATGATCAGAATCCCACCAGCTCCTTGATGAGAAAGAAAGGTACTGAAGCACTTAGACACACAGGTATCTTCTGTATTATAAAATGATAGGGCATCTCCATGACAACGAGGAGGAGGCATCTATGCAGAGAAGAACTTTAAAGCTTACAGTCAGAGGAAAGAACATAAGAAAAGGAGACTCCATGTTGCTGAAGATCAAGTATTCAGATGAATAGATAGAATGGAAGACAGAGAGATTTCAGTTTGTTTCTAAGGCTAGTACCCCCAAACACTTTACAGTCTTTATTGTGTTAATTGTACTTTGCATTTTAACTACAGAGATTGTTGAGAGTTATGAATTTTACCCCTAAAAAGATTTTATGATATTGTAACATTATGGATAATTTAGTTAAGATAAAAAATTAGAGGTTGCATCAATAACTTAAGGAGACATCAATAACTTAAGGCCCAGATGAAAAATCTATATATGACAGCACTAGGGAGGTAGAGACAGGCAGAATTCTGTGAGTTCGTGGCCAGCCTGATCTATGGAGTGAGTTCCAGGACAGCCATGGTTGTTACACAGATAAATTCTGTCTCAAAAAACAAAAACAAACAAACAAACAAAAAACAAAGGAGGAAAAAAAACTGTATACTCTCTGCCTACTCTTACTTCTGCAGGGGGCATGCTTTTCTGGGAAGACAGGACTGCTGTCACCAAGAGTTTATTCCTTTTCCGGTTCAACTATATCAGGTCTCAGAGTCTTAAAATGCAGCTTCTCTTCCTGAATTTGACTGGAACCACTCACCTTAAAATGGACCATCCATCTCATTTATTTCTTCTGTTTTGAGAAGAAGGCAATTTCTGGACACCTCTATTCATACATCCTAGGATTCCTTAGTTTTTCCGTTTATTATGTGTATGGATGCTTGTATATGGGGATATACTTTCTGTTTTCCCCCCAATGGTTAAACATGTTTTAATGAAGATAGTTTTGTGACTTATTTATAAATTAACACTCAAGGACTGAAATCAATAAAATATTTCTAGGTATACTCATAAAAAACTTATATATGAACAATGAGAGCAGTAGATTTAAAGTACATTTATAGAAGTAGAGAAAATGGTGTTATAATTTCTCAGAAAAAAGAAAATAACATTGAAGTAGTTTAGCTAATATTTACTTGAGAAAAAAAATCCAGGTGCTTTGTAATGTGGTTTAAAATATCCCCCTAGAAATCTAAAAATGCTTTAGTAGCCAATTTGAAAATGTTAAAAGAGGTTGAAAAGGTTAAACATCTTGTCAATTGCCTCATCACCAACAAAGTTGAGAGAAGAGTCAAAACACTAATTTCTGTCAAGCAGAGACATGTTGTTACCAACTACTATAGTTTAAAGACTTGGCTCTTCAGAGTCATTCTGTATTCAGTTTGCAATATATGTATATCACTGAGTGAATTGCCTGGGAATGACATAAATTGAAATGAAGTCAGCAATTTTTTATCGTTAAAAATAATTTCTGAATGCTAGGAAATCACAGGTGAGTGATTTGAGAATGAAAGTACAGAGGCAGAGCCATCTTCATCCTTCCAGGGAAACAGAATCTAGGCTAGTAATTGAAGGACAGTTGTTAATATAAAGAGAACCCAGCAGAGCAGAATTGAATACACTGAAGAAGAAGGGTGAACAACAGCCAACAGAATGACAGCTCTCCCTATAGCAGAATATTAGTTGGTTAGTATTACTTTGTGAAATTTGCAGTGACAAATAGAGCTAAGCAGATAAATGGGAAGATGCATATCATAATATCACAACATGAAAAGCATTTTGCACAAGAATAAAGTAGATTAAGGATGCAGAGTACCCAAGAGAATTCTCCATAATGGTGGAAATGCTCTCCTGCAAGTGAGACAAATGAACTATATTTTAAATTATAGTTAAAAGTAATGGAGCCATGTAGGGATAGTGGCTACAGATGCAGGCAAATGGGGCAGAGTGAAGTCAGAAATGTCTCACTCAAAGTCTTATGAAATTATCATATGAAAGAAACAAGTTGACAACTAAAAAGTGTGAAGCCTCCTTCTAACCCCAGCCAAGTGCAACTAAATCTCCCTTGCATCCCTGGCTCAGGGGCAAAGGTGCTCTGGAGTGTTTTTTAAAAAAATTACTTAGTCTTGGATAGAGATTTAAGATGCTGCTGAAACACACAATGTGTCTAGTTCTAAGTAGAACTACACGTAACATATGGAGCAAATTCAGTAAAGTCTTCACTGTGCAAATGATCCTCAAACTCCAAGCCTCTGTAATTGAAACTACTGAAATGCTAAAGTTTCTCCCTATTCTGGCTGCTTCCTCCACTGAAGTGAATCTTTTCAAAAATGAATTTCTTTACTTTGTTTGCTTCTAGATATGTGTCTATGACAGGTTCTTTGTTCTGAGACCCAGAGCCCGAAAATGTATGGCAAGTACTTCTTGACCCATAGTACTAGTTGATATCAGTTCGCTTTTGTACAAAATAGAGCAAACAGTGACGTTTCTGAAAGCAACTTCTGACCAAACTTTGAACAGAATGAGTGATTCTTTCCCTAACTAGAAGATAATTGCATCTTTGTGATGAGCTATAAATTAGATCACAGACCCTGTAGACTTCTCTCTCTCCTAGAACACAAGCCACAGACCACTACCTCCCACACTAGCTTTTCTCCTCAAAGGAACTGACACCACTGGTATAAAAGGTAAATGGACAGATCTCAAGAGGAAAGAAAGGTCTTCCCCTCCCCCTTGCAACTGCCAGGTAATACTCTAGATCAGTGTTTCTTTTTCTTTTTTTTTTTTCGAGACAGGGTTTCTCTGTGTAGCTTTGTGCCTTTCCTGGATCTTGCTCTGTAGACCAGGCTGGCCTAGGACTCACAAAGATCTACCTGCCTCTGCCTCCCCAGTGCTGAGATTAAAGGCGTGCACCACCGCCGCCTAGCCTTTTTTTTTATTAAGAAATTTTTTATTCATTTTACATACCAAAAAAAGATTCCCATCTTCCCTCTGCTCCTACAGCTTGTCCCCCCATTCCCAGAAGTTAAGGCCTTCCATGGGGAGTCAGCAGAGCCTGGTACATTCAGCAGAAGCAAGTCCAAGCCCCTTCCCCTGCCTCAAGGCTGTTGGAGGTATCCCACCATAGGTTGTTGGCTCCAAAAAGCCAGTCCAGGCACCAGGGATAGACTCTGATCCTATAGCCTGGGGGCCCCTTAACAGATCAAGCTACACAACTGTCTTGGTCTTGCTTATGCAGAGGGCCTAGTTCAGTCCTGTGGATGCTCCACAGGTGATGGTCTAAAGTTCATGAGTTCTCACTAGTTTGGTTCTATTGTCTCTGTAGGTTTCACCATCATGATCTAGATGCCCTTTGCTCATAGAATCCCTCTTCTCTCTCTTCCACTAGACTCCTGGAACTCAGCGTGGTACTTGCCTGTGGATCTTTGCATCTGCTTCCATCAGTTACTGGAGAAAGGCTTTATGATGACAGTTAGGATATTCACTGATCTGATTACTGGAGAAAGGCTTTATGATGACAGTTAAGGTATTCACCGATCTGATTACCCTCTCCACTATTGCTAGTAGTCTAAGATGGGGTCATCCTTGTGGATTCCTGGGATCTTCTCTAGCAATTGGTTTCTCCCTAGCCCCATGACATCTCCTCTTATCATGGTATATCTTTCATTTCTCTCCCACGCCAACCCTGTTCCACCTGGGCCATCCTGTTCCCTTATGTTCTCATCCTCCATCCCCTACCCTCCATTGCCTATCCCTCATTCCCAGATTATTCATGGAGATCTCATCTATTTCCCCTCCCCAGTGTGATCTATGTGTCCGTATTGGGGTCCTCCTTGTTACCTAGCTTCTCTGGAGCTGTGGATTGTAGTCTGGTTATCCTTTGCTTTAGATGTAGTATCCACTTGTGAGTGAGTACCTACCATATTTGTCCTTCTGAGTCTGGGTTATCTCATTCAAAATGACATTTCCTAGTTCCATCCATTTGCCTTCAAATTTCCTGATGCCATTGTTTTTAACAGCCGAGTAATATTCCATTGTGTATATGTACCACATTTTCCTTATTCATTCTTCAGTTGAGGGGCATCTAGGTTGTTTCCAGATTCTGGCTATTACAAATAATGCCACTAGGCATGAGTTATGCT
The DNA here is from genome assembly GCA_902168325.1 of Peromyscus nudipes. Lineage (NCBI taxonomy): Eukaryota > Metazoa > Chordata > Mammalia > Rodentia > Cricetidae > Peromyscus > Peromyscus nudipes. The sequence goes on along the minus strand of CABHPH010157534.1, from coordinate 11,192 downwards.
ACAGGACTGGATCCGAGAGGCAGGACTCTCTGGATGGGAGAAGAGTCTTCTCATCACTCTTTGAAAATCTATGAAGTAAGGGATTTCCTGTACTTCTCAGGAAAATGGAAGGCCCTTTCTCCCTTCAGGATCCCCATCAGGCTATGTACTTTATTTCCCTTCTCCCACTTCAAGCTCTCACTGATAATGAATTTCCTCGCCAGGGTCTGAAGGGAACCTCACACCCAGTCTGTCTCTTTCTGTCTGTCTGTCTCCTCTCTCGCTCTCCATCCCCTCTCTGTCTCTCTTTCACTCTTTTTTTCAGGGCTCTGAAATACATACTTGCTCTGGTAATATGGTGCTGCAGGTTGGTTTAACATTAATGTGAGAGGGCCCACGATGGGTGGTATCAGCCCTGGGAAGGTGGTTCTGGGTTGTATCAGAAAGCAGCAAGGTGGGCAAACCATGAAGACTCCAAGAGTACATAGTTTTCCTTTGTGCTCTCTGCTTCTGTTTCTATCCTTGGGTTTCCATCTGGAGATCCTGCCATGGTTTCCTTTCATTACGGCCTGTAAACTTTAGGTCAAATGCAGCCTTTCTTCTTTTAAGTTGTGTTTGGATAGTGTTTTATCACAACAACAGAGCAGAAAACTGGAACAGCTAGCATTATCTCTTCCTTTTAATTTTTCTCCACTTCATGGTCTCATTACAAACCCTTCTTCCATGTTATGAGTCTCCTTCCTAGTAAATCTCATTCTGAAGGATGATTTCATGATTCCTTCTGTATAGAATCTGCTGCTCTGACCTCCATGTTACAGCACACTAAACCTGAGATGTGTGCCATTAGGTAGTAGTTTGTGAAGCTTCATTGATCTAATATTGGACTATTTCAGATCAACCAATGTAAATGATCCATAGTAAGAAAAATAATTGAAAGTTTGGCCCATGAAATAAAGTTCCTTTCCTCTTGATGCACATAGTCATTTAGTATGAGGACACTGATTACATATATTACATGAAACCTGAGCTGGTTATTGAACATCATTTTTATTTTAGTGAACATCATGATGGAATTTATTTCTTCATTCTACAATCTGCTTCAAGGATTAAGAGTTTTAAAACAAAGGACTAAATCATTTAAAACAATATATTGACAAAGTATCTTACATAGTACTTTAAATAATGGAACAGTCAAAATCAGTCAATAATTGCATTATTAGAGAAAAGGCAATTACATTCAGTCATCTATCTCACTATGACACTGGCATGTAGAGGAATTTAGTTATAAAGAAGAAACTATCATACAAAATTTCCATTATGAAAAAAAGGTTTTAGAGTTATAAATTCCATAATAAGAAGGTATTTAAATTTATTAATTCATGTTTAATTGAATTTACCAAATGAAATATGAGATTCATGTACCTGTTATTCACTAGTAGAATATTATTTTCAGATCATTTCTTAATCAAATATAAATAATGAATATTAAAAAGAAAAAAGTTCATAAAAACATGAAAGAAAATGCTTGTTATATTTTGGTCTCAAAGTGTTACTTGGTACAGATTTGACACGTGGAATGTCCTTGTAGTCTTAACTGGACTGAAGTAGCACTACATCATTCAGTATGTTCATGCAATTTGGAATACATTTCAGTTTTCCTAAAACATTATTTGTGCCTTATGGTTGCCCAATTATGAGTAACTAATAGATCTTGCCAAGTTTAATGATGCTGTTTTTCCAGCAATTTCCAAATTCACTTTTATTAAGTTTATTTTTTGGGGATAATTATAAGAATTGTGTCAGATGCCAACAATGTGTCCTAGATGTAATCAGGGTTTAAGAAAAATAATTTGACAAATAGCATAAATGGCTTGACCCAAGTCTTTGAGTGAGAAACAACCAATATTATTGGAAGTTGCTAAACTCTATGATCTCTCAGCACTATGTGAACATAGAAGAATATTTCTGTGTCCTCAAGAAATCAATGCAGCTGATGAAATGAGAATTGAAAAAATAAAAATAATTGTTTCCCCAAGGATTCATGGAAACAATTTCCCACTTTTTGACTTAAATTTTCTTAATATTTTTGCATTAAAGTTATTATTGAAATAGTTCTGGAATTGGCTTAAAACATTTTAGAGAACTCAAAAAGAAAAGTATTTTGCAAATGTTTAATAGCTATCAGCACATGGATGTAACTTTCTCTATCAGGAGAAAAATGAGGCAAAAAAGGATGCAAGAGCTGGAAGAAGTGGAGGAGAACAGCTGTAGTTACTTGTACATCATCCCCCTAACGTTAGGATTATTGATACTCTGTTATGGAATAAGACGTACCTCATTAGATGCTCATTCTACTCTGAGAACCTACATTCAGATAATAGTCAGTGGGTAAGGAAGTGGCATTTGCTTCAGTGGTATAAACACTGGTAGGGTACACATGCTCTGGTGAACAAATAGGCCATGTAATACTCCTTTATACAGTTCTAATGAAACACATTAGATCATAGAAACAACAACAAACATAACACAGAATTATTACGTAAGCCATCTTCTTTTCTTTGTGTTCATCAATATTTTTTAATTCAATTGCCATTGCTGGACATCTAGTCTGAACTTGTCTAATCTCTATTGTACTACAGTATCCATGAATCTATCTACATGTTTCTTTACTGTTTGCAACATAGGTCTTATCATCATCATCATCATTATTGACTTTTAATTTGGGAGGATTTTCTGGCATTATACAATGAAATATGATCACATCAACTATCAAGTTCTCCTCTGCAACTCCTCCTTTATTTCAGCAAATATGTACCTTTGTAACTTCATGTCTCAAAAAAAAAAACCCTAAAAATTCTTCAGTCCATTTAGTGTTGCACATATGTGATGGAGTGGGGTCATACATGGACGTATAAACAACCTACTAGTGGTCCCACCCCAGTATAAGAATGAGTCTACCTTTCCAGGAACTCCTCCATGAGTAAGGGATGGGGGATCTCAAGCTGTTTCTCTATGCTAGAAGTTTGGTTGGTTTGATCTTGTGCAGGTGTCTAAAGATGTGAATAAGAGCAGCAGTGGAAAAGATTATATAAGTATCTCTGTAGTAAGCTACAAGGTTTTATGGATATGTGCCAAGAAAAGATATAATTGGGTCATATGGTAATTATATTTCTAGTGTTTTAAGAAACCCCAAGATTGATTTCCAATGTGGCTGCTCTTGTTTACACTCCCACCAACAACATGAAGAAATTTCTGATTTACCATTTCCACTTCAGCATTTGTTGTACTTGGATTCCTGATGAAGGCCATTCTGACTTGGGTGAGATAGAGTGATAAAGTAGCTTTAATCTGCATTTGACTGATGGCTGAGGATGTTGATCACCTTTTCACATATTTATGAGACATTCATATTGTTTGTTTTGAGAATTTGCTGTTAATTTCCGTAGACTGTTTTGATTGGTTTATTATTTTTTTAATGTTTAGGTTTTTGTTCTTCTTCAATATATGATCTAGATACCAATCATCTGTTGGAGGACTATCTGGAACAACTTCTCTCATTATGTTCACTGCTTCTTCATCAAATGGTAGCTTCCTTTGATGTACAGAACTTTTTAGTGTCTTAAGATTTTGTTTGTCTAACGTTGATCTTATTTTCTATCCTACTGCAATCTCATTCAGTGCTCTCCTACTGAAATTCTTCCCAGTGCATATACATTGGAACATCTTCAGTATTTTATTCTCTACTAGTTCAGGGTCTTTGATCCATCTGGAGTTGAGTTTTGTTCAGAGTGAGATAGGAGAATCTAGTTTCATCCTTACATATCTGGATTTTCAGTTTTCTCAGCACCAGTTACTGAAAATTCTCTCTCTTCTAAATGTGCACCCTACAGATTTTTGTCAAAAATGAACTGGCTATAGTTGTGTGGTCCTGTTCCTAGGGCCTCCCTTCTAGTATGTTGAGCTATGTGTCTGTTTTGTGTCGGTGCCATACTGTTTTTATTTCCATGGCTCTGTAGTATAATTTGAAATGTGGTATGATGATATCTCCTCCAGTATTCATTTTGTTCATGGTTTCTTTGACTGCCCTTGGTCTACTGTGCCTTTTGCATGTTTTTTTTGTTTTGTTTGCTTTGATTTAGTTCTTTGAGACTGAGATAAACTCTTATGATGTGGACTCACCTGGCAAGGAAAATCCTATGCATCCAAGACTATCCTCAAAAAATGCAGCTATCATTCATTTTCTGCTTTTTCTGTGCCACCGGGTCCTGTTTCTTTTAAATTTTTCCTGGGAGAGAAGGTACTGTTTTGTTTAAATGATTTCCTCTTTTTATTACAAATGACATTTTCCTAGGTAATTTTTTAACACTTTAATATAATAATTAAATTTTGTATTAACTAAAAGAAATAATTCTACTGTTTAACTTAAGATTATTATTGACTTTTATAAAAGTAAACATAGCTGAATATATCTGCATATATTATCTATCTGAATATATCTGTATATATTTTAAATGAACTACTTCAAGTTGTATTTGAAATCATATAATTTATTTGTGATTTATCTTCCCTGTGTTACAGTGAATGTAGTGCATGTAGCAAATCTCAGTAAACAGAAAAGTGATAACCTCAATAAAGACAAGCTAAAGTTAAATTCCAGATTTAAACTTTTAGTTACATTTTATAAACTTAGTCAGAACTAGTATTTCGAGGAAAAATTGAATATATTTGTAGAGACTTTCTGTAATTTTGTCTACTTTAATATGAAGAAATTTTTATTGCAAGTGTTTAAATTTATTAAAATTAAGGAAATAGCAGCTATACAACATAAACACACACACATACAACTTCAGATTCTTTTTTGAAATGTATAATTCAGAGTTTTATTATTCTTAAATGTTATGAGTTTTAAAAATCTGCTTAAAGTTTTAAAGCCAATTCTTTCATAGATATGTTATTATGAAAAATCCTTTCTAGAGGGAAAAAGAATAATTCCACCATATCTGCTGTTGAGAAAACATACAGTTGAAGACTACTGTCTGAGGTCTTCTCTCTCACTTCTCTTTTTTAAATATTTATTTGTTTACATATTTTTTGTGCCTGTGTATGTGGGTACATGTGTGCATGCATGGAAGTGTGTGTGTGTGTGTGTGTGTGTGTGTGTGTGTGTGTAGTTACAATGGTCATGCTGATCTCCAAGGACAATTTGCAGGAGTTGGTTTTCAGGAACTCACATCATCAATCCTGGTGTCACCAACTAGTTCCAGAAGACTCTTAAAAATAAGCAGAAAAACATGTAGACTAGAACAGCAGCCAAAAGAGAGACAAGTAACCAACATGGATTGGACATAAGTATAATTCCAAGTTCACTTTCATTACTTTACCCCTGGGGTTAATTCTGCCTGTGGGCAGTCAGCAGGGTAATAGCAGTTCAGTAGGAACTTTTTTTTCTGGAATGATCATGGGAAAAGGAGTCTGTAGTTCACAATTAGGGGAGTTAATTCAAATTTATTTCCTCTACATGATTTTAGACCCTTAGAGATGCCTTTGAATTAAAATAATTTAATTAATTTATCCATGGACACCAGTTTCTATTCTATGAATAACTGGATTTGAAAACTAGGACTGAACTCCAGCTTACTTAATATTATATAAGCATAATGCAAAACTACACAGTCAAATCTTCTTTCCCACTCTCTCTATTCTCATATTAATTTCAATCTAAAGCCACAGCTATTATTGCAAGTCTTTCCACTTTCATTCTAATTAAGAAAAGTATCATATTATTTTCAATAACTCAATGATTAACCAATCTACTTTTTATTTAATTAAACTTCTGGCCATGGTAACCATGAGTTTGACAAATACATGTCTTAGACCGTCATCAATTGATCTTAGCACTACTTAAAGTAGAAAGGTAAGAAAAAAAGAAAAGAGAGAAATGTGATGGAAGGAATTCAGCTGGTAGGATGAGAGCAAACATTGACATAGATGTTGAGGCATATGAAGATGAAAATCCACACAGTAGAAGAAAAGGCAAATTTAAACAAATGTGGTCACAGATGCAAAACGCTTATTCCTTAAGAGGAACTTGACACAAAATTTGACCCTAGACATGTTAATGTTGCTATACAGTATTAACTTTAAAAATAGTAACTCATAGTAGTAAAAGTATATTCATACCCTTGTAATTTAAAAGTCCTTTAAAAATAACTATTATTAAAATTCAGAAAACTTCATTAAAATTTTCTGTTGTTTCATTTGTACAAAGACTTGTGTGAGATTAATGAAGGTACATGTTAGCTCTCTTCAGGTAAGATCTATCTAGAAGCAAGACAGTATAAACTGTCCTTGCTACATTTAGATCTTCCAAAGTAGCTATTGTATAACCTATTATTTTCAATGCCTTTTAAAAACTCTCTCACCTTCAAGCTTCCTGCAGCCTCAAAGACTTCACAGATTGAGTATTGTCTTTGTCCTTTCTGGATGTTATAGAAAGATAAAACAGTATGTGTGTCTAATATAGACAAAATTATTTCTCAGAATTCTGGAGTTCTGACTCTTAAGAACAAAGCTCTGGTAGATTTAATATCTTCTGATGGTTCCATATTTGCTCCCAGGTATGTTTTGTCATTGAGTCATTACAAGTTCAGAGAGACTTTCTCACATTCTGCAGCCTCTAATAACACTAATTCCACAATCACTTAATTCTTCCAAAAGTTCTACTTCTTAATACTATCACTTTTGAGGATTGAGGAGTTCAGTATATGTTCATGAGAAAGCACAGATATTAAAGTCCTCAGCAAGTTCTCCTGAAAAGAAGGAAGAAAACAGAGAGTATTATAGGTTGTATGTCTGCTACAATTGCTTCTAAAACAAATCTCAAGCTACAAATTGTTTCTGAAGAATCTTCTTTAGTGAACTCCCCATACTGTCTCCCATCATGCCAATCATGCTACAGAACTATTGATTGTCTTCTGGCATAATAAATTTCTTATTTCTAAATTGCAGCATGGATGGAAATATGTAGTATTTTGTGTTTGCTATTTATATTTATGTTTATTAGACAATTAACAAATATTACATTTTATATTTTAATTGATATATAATATTTTAGATAGTTTTTTACCCATCATGAATAATGATATTTACTTCCGTATTTTCTTCCATTCTGCATTTATGCTTTCATTTTTGATAATGTATGCAGATTTTGTGGATGGTAGAATTTTCTTTACTATAAAAAGTTGTAATAATTTGTAGATTACAATAGATTCTAGAACAGTAAGCATTCAAAAAGTGCTGGCATTTAGAGGCCAAACTAATATTTAAACATTTCTGTAGTTTAGTCTTTCAGTTCTTAGGATATCATTTCTACCACAATTCATCACTTAAATCATTCTATGGAATAATAACTAAATAGGGTTGTAATAGTTTCTAATAATACATAAATGCCCAAAAACATAAACTTACATTTTAGAGAAAAGAGAAGAAAACAATAAATTGGGAGACTTAAAGTTTGACATATGGACAATATAAAAAGTATGAATGGCATGTATCTATCATTTAAAAGATACAGGCAGTAAATATAAAGTCCTTCATTCTATTACTACAAAACTTCAAACACAGTTATGGATCATTTAGCCAAATACTAGTCTAAGAAATAGGTCATTAGGCAATTTCATTATTGGGCAAATATCATAAAGTTTGATTATAAAAATTTCCAGCATATGGCCCACTATGTAACTGGGATATATGACCATTTGCAGTAATTTAACAGTGAGCTCTGTTTGCTTAAGAAGCACAATGGATCAAACAATGTGAGATTAAATCATGCACAAAGGAAAATGAGGTAATTGCTATACATAATGCAGAGATGTCTGAAAATTTGCTGAAGATGCAGCAGGGCATACATAGTCAATCTCTTAAGTATAAAGCATACATACTAAACTAATGATAAAATGTAGTACATATGTAATAAGCATAACTTTTATTGCAGATGTCAAGATTGATATATTGGATATACTCACATAAAATCTCATGTTTTCATGTGACTGCAGTGCAGTAGGATTTCTTTACATCAGCCTCACCACAGACAAGTTTGTTAGGTATTGCACTATGAGTTTTGCCTGGTAGCGATATCACTTCAGAGTAGGAAATTTTCAACTCCATTAACTTCTTAAGACACCACAGTTGTAATATGAAGTCTGTTGTTGAAAGTACTGTTATATAATGTAAGGAAATTAAAGTGAAAACAGGGGACAAGATTAACCATACACGCATTATTCTGAAGAAGCAGTAGTTATTGTATTAGTGAATCAGACAAATTGGACTTTTTTTTTTAAGAGTTAGGCACAAACTCTGAGCACAATTCCTCTGAGTCCTTTCAAATGTCAGCAGCAAGTTTTTTTTTTAACCTTTTATTAAGAAATTCATTCCATATCCCTAAGACTATGTTAACCTGATAGCTTTCAAAAGACCATGCAATCAGCTGCTGGTCCTTTCATAAACATAGGCGTAAACTCAGGCTGGATTTCCCTGTGTTCCAAGTTGACTGAGTCTGGCCTTTGTGAGAAAACAGCAGCAGATCAATGGAATCACACATAAGGCTCCATAAACTTAATGTAATTATGGGAATATATTTGAGTCCTTCAGGCATGTTTCTACCCATTAATTTTTCTCCAATTTTCCCCCAAATAGCCAAATTCCCCATCCCCTTTTCTGTAAACTAAGGGTAAGTCTCCTGAACTACTAAGAATTGATGAAACAATAGTGTTTTACATTTATTTATTTACATGTTATTTTCACAGTTCTCACAATCTCCTTCATACATACATATCACTATCTATCAACATACATATCAACATCGATAGCTATCTCTAGATTCCACTTTTCCAAATTTTTATACCTGGTGCACAGAAATATACTTCCATTAACTTTTACTTGTGTGCTTTCATGGAAGCATTTCATTGATCAAATGCAAGTTTCCTACAGTCACGGTTCCTGTTCTGACACCACCTTCCATAATTTGCATGATGTAGGGATTGAACTAACTACTGCAATGAGTAACAAAAAAAAAAAAAAAACAGACACATATGGAAAAAATCTGTTTCGCTTGGGCTATACCTTAATGGAGACACACCAGCAATGTTCTAGAAACTTGTCATGTTTATTATATACAGCACAAACAAGGAGAAGGGTTAGCTAATCTTGGTAGGAGACTCTGTGGGGAGCAATCTCAGGTCCTAGTCATCTTTGAAGCTATAGTTGAAACTCTCTTCACACTGGTTTTAGCTAAAGGTCAAACATTAGTCAACATCCGTATTTGGATCAACAGAAACCTTTGCCATTCCTCTGAGCCTGACTTGGGGAAGGTATTGCCTACCTGAGTCTGAGACACTGGGGTCTTTGACCTGGTTATGCTCATGTCAATAACACACAGTCACTCAAGACTTCACCTGATCTCCACAACTGGTTATAAGCATATGAAAATAAATTAAAGAAGAAAATTAGTACGTGGTTGAGAACACAATTTAACGAGGCAAGGGAAACAATGCAAGATACGAAGGAAGAATTCAACAAGACATAAAAATAGTAAAGAAAAAAAACAATTTGAAGTTCTGGGAATTAAAAATGCAGTAAATAAAACAGAAAGCTCTTGGATATTATCATCCACAGAGTGAAATGATTGGGCTTGAAGAGAACGTAGAAAAATTGGAATAATCAAACAAGAACAAAGTTGAACTAAAATGAAAATACTTGTGGGAACTCAAATATGCAAGCAAGACTCTGAAAATACCAAATACACAAACAGACATTGAAGACAAAGAAGACTAAAGTTCTATAAGACATAGAAAATATTTCTCAGGAATCATAATAGAAAATTTCCCAGAGTTAGGAAAATAGATAGTAAGCCAGTTAAACGAAGAAGTTAGGTCATGAACAGAAAGAACGTTCCAACATCATATTATATTAAAACACTAAAGAGATAGAACAAAGAATGTCTATTGAAAGCAACAAGGAAAAAAACTACTAATGCAGATCAAGTCAGGCTTTTCAGAACATTAGCAGATTATTCAACTGAAACTTGACAAGTCAGAAAAGCAGGGACAGATGCATTTCATGTTCTGAAAGACAACTGCCTACCCAGATTACTGTAGTAGGTAGCCATTCCAACCTTGATCAGGAAGTTCCAATCCCCATTGAGGCTTCGGTAACCGTCACGCCTACAAGGTGGGGCCAAGAGAGGACCCTGAAGACCCAAGATCTGGATGCGCCATCTCTCTTGGTTCCTGGACCCTGGACACTGGAGGTAGACTGAGCAGAGTTCTCCAGAGAACACCGCCGGACTGTGCCACTCCTTTCCTAGACCCTGCAACCTACCTATCCCTTCATTTGTAAGTTACGCCACTAAATAAACCTCCCTTTTAACTACGTGGAGTGGCCTTAATATTTTCACCAATAGATTACTATACCCAGAAAACCTATTTGTCATAATTGAAGGAGAGAAAAACACTTTCCATGATCAAAAAGAAGAAAAACAAATAAAACAAAACAACAAAAAAGCCAGAACAACAACAACAACAAAACCCAAAGCAGAAACAAAACAAAACAAAACAAAAAAAGCTAAAGGGACTTGTGACCACTTAGCAAGAATTATGGAGAAGTAATGTTTCAGTGTGAAGGGAAAAACAAGCCCAACAGTGTAACCAGAGAATAACAGCTTACCAAGGAAGGAAGAACAAGAACAAATATAGCAAAATCAACAAAATGAGAGGAATCAATATGTACCTCACAATGATATAAGTCTTGCCTAGGGTAATGGTCTCAACACCCAATTAAAAGACATTCACTAGTAGATTGAATCAAAAGCAAGAAAAAATACATGTATATGTATTTTCTTCCATGAAATACATCTTACCACTAAAGACAGGCACTACATTAGAATGAAAGAGTTGAAAAAGGTATTCTATAAGTTAATAAATAGAATAAACAATGCATTCATTATTTGAACAATAATCTCAATTTTATTTTGTAAAATTAATGAATAAATTTTAAGAACAAATTATGAAAGTCAGAATCAGAAGTGTAAAATAATGAGACAATAAGTCCAATGAAATTTTTTTGAGTAGAAATATATCTGTGATTATGTAGTGATACAATGTATACCCTAATAAAATTTGCCTGAAAATCAGAGGACAGAACAAACCACTAGATTA
>CABHPH010157533.1:751-28764 GCA_902168325.1 Peromyscus nudipes | reverse complement strand
TTTTTTTTAAACTTAAGAATGTACATTATCACAGGCCTGGAGAGATGATTCTGCTCTTCCAGAGAATGTACATTCAGTTCCCAGCACCTATAAGGTGGCTAACAATCAACTCTAAATCTAATTCTAAAAGATCTGAAAATCTCTTCTAGTCTTTGGACACTGCACATATGTATTGCAAGATATTCATGCAGGTAAACACCCATACACATAAAATAAAATCTGACACACACCCCAAAAAAGATTGCAGGGGAAGTAGAAAAGTATTAGTTTCCATGGGCTTATGTGCATAGGGTGCACATGCCTGAAAGGTACTCAGAAGGTACCAGATCACTTGGAACTGGATTTATAGGTGTTTGTGGTATCACTCATATCTCAGATATTTTTAATGTGTGAAGTAAAATCCCTCACCCCAAGGCTGATGTTAACTCACTAAATGTTTGCTTTTGTTACTGAGGGTTTCCAGGTTGTCACCCTACTGAAAGAACTGACAAAGTGCACACAAACTGAGAAGTGGAAAGTAAACTTTATTCAGAAGCAAAATGACATTCCAGGTCAGGTAAGCTGCAAGCCAGTTGTGCCCTATTGCATTGGAGTACCCAAGGGACTCGTGTCCTGTTTGTGTTCTCATTTCATGGAAGAGGAGGAACTGGTTGCTAAAGGGTAGAGTAGGTGGTTTTCTGTTTAGGTTGATTGACTTGGATTATGTAAACCTTTGCTCTGATGTGTTCTTTTCCATGATACATCAGACTTTAATCATATGCAATCCAATTATGAATATGCATAAAATTGCCAAGGGTTTCCCCTTAAAAGTTCAGAGAAAAGTTTAATAGTATGCACTCAAAACTAGTTCAGGAAAAGTTTAATAGTATGCAGTCAAAACTAGTTCAGGCTGTATTGGCCCTGCCTCCCTTACCCAGATACATTCTAGAATATGTTTTAGTGGAAACTGACCAAAAAAGCTGAGTTACTGGGCTGAGCTTAGTGGCACACTCCTTTAATCCAGTACTCTTGGAAGCAGACATAGATTTCCATAAATTCAAGACCATCATGGCCTACATAGCAAGTTCTGGGACCAGGACAGCTGGGAGTTGAACCAAGGTCCTCCGCAAAAACAGTAAATGCTATTAAGCACTATCAACAGTCATCCCCTCAGTTACACACACACAGTGCATGTGAAGGTCAGAGGACATTCCAAGAAATGGTTCTCTCCTTCCACCATGGAGAACAGATATCAAAATCAGATTATCAGAGATGGTAGCAAATGCTTTTCTCAACTAGAATCTCTCACAGGCCCACAAATACGGTTCTTAGAGTAATTGTTTATATGCTTGGGTTTTTTGCCTGCATATGTCTGTACGCCACTTGTGGGCCTGGTGCCTGTGGAAGCCATAAGGTATAAGGTTCCCTGGAACTGGAGTTACAGAGAACTGTGAACTGCCATTTAGATGCTGGGAATCAAACCCAGACTTCTGAGAGCAGCCAGTGTTCTTCAGTCTGCAGCCCTAGCAAATAAGATTCTCATGTTTTTCCACCATTACTCATGATGGACATAAAGGATCCTCCTGCCACAGCTTATCAAAACGCTAGGATTTTATAGGCGTTAGCCGCTACTACTGAAGGATTTTCTCACTGAGCCATTCATTCATCTACTAAGCGACGGGCTGAGTGTCTGCATCTGTTGGGCACTGCCACAAAGACTATGGGGAAACAAACATCTCCCACTTTCCTGAAGTTCTAGTGGTGAGCTGGGCTGGAGAGATGGCTCAGTGGTTAAGAGCACTGGCTGCTCTTCAAAAGATCTGGATTCAATTCTCAGCTCCACATGATGGCTTGAAACTGTAACTCCATTTCCAGGGGATCCAATGCTATCTCCTCTCACCTCCTTGGGCACCAGGCGCGCGCGCGCGCGCGCACACACACACACACACACACACAAAAACACACGAAGACAAAACACTCATACACATAAAATTCTAGCTAGGTAAGCAGACTATATCCAACAGTTAACACAGGTCACAGTTAACAAGTCACATAGTGTCCTGGGGGGGGCAGAATATAGCAGTTGGGAAAGTGGGACAGCTGCTTGTGGTGGCACATGCCACTTTCCCCAGCACTCAGGAGGCAGAGGCAGGCATATCTTTGTGAGCTGAAGGCAAGCTTGGTCTACATAGTGAGTGGCAGATCAAATCATAACTACATAGTGAGACCCTATCTCAGAGATTGTCTTACTGAAGTGACATTTGAAATCTAAGAAAGCCCAGGCCAAAGTGAAGGACCTGCAAACACAAAGGTCCACAGAGTAAAACTTGTGATTTTTTTCTGGGGGGTGGGGGGGGGCTGTTTTGTTTTGAGCCATGTAGTCCTGGCTACATATTAGCTCATGGCAATTTGACGATGTATCCCTGGCTGGTTTGGAACTTTCTATATAGACTAGGATAACTGGCAGTTCTGTCTGCCTCTGCATCTGCCTCTCCCAATGATGGGATTAAAAGGTGTATACCACCATGTCACTTATTTTTTTAAGACTAAAAAATTTTAGTATTTATGTGACTGCCACAGGACACAGGTGGAGGTCAGGGTACAACTTGGGAGTGTCATTTCTCTCCTACCATGGAAATCCCAAGGATCAAACACAGGGCCTCAGGCTTAATGACCACATGAATTCCCAGGTAAAATGATTCATATAAGCTCACAACAGTAAGGTTAAGTAAGGGAGTACAAATCTCCACATGAAGTTTTTTAAGGCAAAGAAGTACATACACCTGTAACACCCTGAATCCAGTATGTAAACACACAAGGATCAAGAGCTCCAGCCAAGCGGGAGAGACTGCTCAATGGTCAGAGCACTTGCTGCTTTTGTACTGGGATCTAGATTCGTTTCCCATATTATAATCTCTCTTTTGTCAGCAGGCACCCAGACATTTGGTACATAAAGTAACACAGGCACACTCACAAAGTATAACAATTCAATAGTTTCAGGTGATCCCTGGCTTCAAGGGGGTTCAAGGACTGTTGTAATTGAAACTACATCTGAAAAAATTTTTATAAACCAATTAATTGCTAAGAAACAGAATGTATTGGTTGAGATGGCACACATCCTTAATCCTAGCTATTGTTAGCTCAGGCAAAATGACTATAATAGCTCAAAATATCATATAGACATTTTTTTCTCTTTAAAAAAAAAAAGAGTGAAACTGCAAAGAGTAAGGCACATATTGAGTTTCTGGCCAGCCTGGGCTGCAAGCAAACAGAATTTTTCAGTATAGAAACAAAATGCAATCTTGTTTACAGAAAAATGCATTATGCCCCAACCTTGACTGTACACATAAAACCTAAGAAGTGACAGGTGAATAGGATGGAATCTTTACCAGTGAGTGCTCCCAGTCCTTATGGATTCAGCTGAGACATCCTCTACAAACTGAGAAAAGCAATAATGAAACAAAACATGATATAATCACAAAGAGGTAAAGTACGGTAGAGTTGGAGTAAGCTAATCTTTACCCACAATAGAAATCAATAATGAAGCGTTACCTAAGGATAGTCAGAAAGCAACAGTTCAGGGCATTCTTAGGTTTTGTGGCCGGGCATGGATTTTCCTGTTTTAACCTCAGTAAGATTCCTAAAGTGGAGGTGCTGTGGTGGCCCACACCTTTAATCCTGGCACTCAGAATCCACAGGCAGGCAGATCTCTTGAGTTTTAGGCCTGCCTAGTCTACAGAACCGCTGATAGGGCAGCCAGGGCTGCAGAGAAACCCTGACACCACACACACACAAACACACAGAGGCCAGAGTATGGCCAATTTGCCTAACGAGGTCTGTATATGATCTCTAATAGTACAATTGTCTTTTTCCTTTTGCAGTTTCAATGTTTACAGTAATTATTCACCCAACTGACTTCTGTTCTCTGTTGAATCCAAAGTAATGTTCAGTCTCTTACTCTGTCATCACCACCATAACTACTTGCACCCTTCCCCATTTGCTGTCCAAAAACCTTTGGTATTTAAGTTATAATTATTAAGTATGTCTTAAAGGTCCTGACCAAAACGACTCCATGACTCATTCAGGTTTAAAATCCTACAAATAAAGGCACTCTTGCATTATCTAGGCAAAAAATGGAATCAGTTAACTAATGGGCCACTGAATTGCATCCCACAATTAAGTGCCTTTGTATATGTCATATGGGTTTCAGAAATGTAAGATCTGGTAGCAGAGGTATGTGATTTGTTACTGGGGGTGGGGGTCTGAACATGCCAAATTCTAAATTTTAGAACAGCCTGGACCCTTTAAGAATTAGTCAGAGGGCTGGAGAGATAGTTAATAGTTTGCTCCCAAAGAGGGCAGGCTGGTGTTCAATTTCCAGCACCCACGTGGTAGCTTACAACAATCTATAACTCCAGGCCAGGGGTCTGACACCCTCTTCTGGCCTCTGTGGGAACCAGTCATGCATGTGGTACAAAAAAAAGTATCCACGCTGAGATACAATGTTATTTAATTAACTTATTTCGGTTATTTTGAGACAAGGTTTCCGAGTAGCCCTGTTTGTCCTGGATCTTGCCCTGTAGACTAGGCCTCCTTCAAACTCAGATCTGCCTGGCTATCCCCTCCCCACGTGCTGGGATTAAAGGTGTGCAAAGTACAAGCGGCACTGCTAGGCCTAAGTTAGGATACATAAAACAATGATTAAGTAACCACTGTAATCAAATTACTTTAATCATTGCTAAGGCTTAGGAATCTATCCAGTTTGTTATCTAAAATGTGGCACATGTGGGAAGAGAAAGGTATTACAATATAGGAACTTGAGAAGATGAAAGAATGGAATTTATGCTCAGTTTGGTGCCTACCTTCAATCCAAACACTGGGGAGACCAGAGGCAGGAGGATTCTGGCAATTCCAGGTGAACAGGGTCTACATAGCAAGTTCCTAATAGCCAGGGACAGAGATCCCACTCACTGTGGGACAACTACAATGCTCTAAGTTCTTACCCAAGTTCAACACTCTCATGTGTGTGTAGATGCGCACTAGGGTTGGAGAAGAACACACTATGTAAACTAATGCTCCTGAGCCAGGAGACACAAAGTATCACATACACTATTATTTGTGTGGGAAATTTTTTATTTTATCACAAAGTTCCATTGTTAGTAAATTAAAGGCTAGCATATAATTCACCTTTAGTGAACTTATATAAAAAATGACATTGGTCAAGATTTCTGTTCATGCACCATGTGATTATACACAGGCTAGAAAATCTATTCTTCCTTTTGGTGCTTTGCTCAAGATCCTCCACATAATCATATCATATCCCCCAAATGATTTGCTCTTCATTTTCTCCAAGTGCAACTTGACACTTGTCAAGAGTAAAACCTGGACACTAAAGAAAGGCAGACCCATTTCTGTAACTTTTCAGAAAACAATGATGTAAAGAAATGGCTTACTTCTCTGAAATAATCATCTTTTCCATTGTATTAAACACTTTTCACTTTAGCCCTTATCCTTCTGTTACTAACCCAACACCAGAGGGGTGGTAAAATGGCTTCCCACAACCCACATTGGAACACAAACTCCAAGAGGTTGTCCTCTGGTGTGCCTAGGATACTTTAGAATATAACAGAGTGACGGTGGGTGTGGGGGAGGACACCCACATTAAAAAAAGAGGAAAGCCCATTCTTCCCAGCAAATTCAAGTACTGCCCCCATAAAGCTCCAGCTCTAAGAATCAGACAATCCTCTTTCAGCTTCAAAAGAGAAACTGCATGTGGATGCACCAGACACAAATAATTTAAAAAAAAAAAAAAAAATTTGTGCCTAGAAATTATACAGTGATTCGCTCCCCTTTGCCACCATATTTTGCTTATTTTTAAATGGAAATGAAAAACAGAAGGTTTTAAGTAAACCCTAAGTCAATATTGTGTTGTTAGAATACATATAAGCAAACTGTCTTTAAGGTAATTACAATAGTCATGTACTGACACCTCAAGGAAAAGGTTTTAAACATAAAAGTAGCATCACTTAAATTTCTATATTAAAAAATAAGAACTACCACTAACAAAACACACACACACACACACACACAAAAAGAAATCAGACAAATGAGTAAGGTGCTTCAGTTTAATCATTTTGAGTACACATATTTGGAGCAAACATTAAATATACATATAAAGTTCCTGGACTGATTCAGGAATTTCTGTTCTCTTCTAATTGTCTTGGAGTACAGTTTGGCAACTCACCCTTACCACTACATGCATTTGAAGTTACATACTTACCAACTGTCAGTCTGCTTATCCATGCTAGGAAAGGACAGAGTTCCTTAGAAATTTATTTCACTTTAAATCTTAAAGACACAAATTCAGACTCAAGACTTTGTTGAGAGCTCATCTAGAATACATTACCATATACACTCACATCATGAACTCCAGATTTTAGAAAACTAATATTGTTTATACTAAAAGTAACAGGATTGACTTTATTGATTCACAAAGGTCATAGCAGAAATGGAATGTATATATGAATATCCTGACATTATCTAGAATGTGGCTAAAAACAAGAGGGAAAGAAATCCTCATGTCACAGGCTAATGACTAAACAAGATAGTAATAAATGGATTTGTGGGCTAATTTCCACGGGTAAACATATGCTAGAAATCAGTATTTGTACCCCAAGTTTTCCATGTAGGGTTAGAGTGATTAAAACTGCTCAAGAACAGAATACATTTCTATTATTTCATTCACCTATGCAGTGAGAAACAAGATCACTGAAAAAAAAAAGTAGTGTTAAAAGGGTTTTTTTTTTTTTTTAAAAAGATGTATTTCTTAATTATGTGCATGTGTATGTGCTCATGAGCACATATGTCCAAGATCCTCATGGAGCTAGGTAGTTGTAAGTCACCTGACATGGATAATGGGAACTGAGCTTAGGTTCCACTGTCAGCATGACATGTTTTTTTTCTTTTTTTGGAGAGAAGGTTTCTCTACATAGACCTGGCTGTCCTTGAACTCACTATGTAGACTAGGCTGTCCTGGAACTCCTGGAGACCCACTTGCCTCTCCCTTCTCAAGTGCTAGGATTAAAGGTGTGTACCACCACACCTGGAGTTATGGCCTTAAATTGTTGAGCCATCAATCCTGTCCCTAGATTTTAATCTATAATTTTAAGTAAAACAACCATTTCTCCTCACCAAAGGAAATAATCTGTGTTCAACATTTTTGTGCATATGATCCTTTAGGAAAATGAGAGGAGTGGCTGAACCCAAATAGGGAACATAGGGAAATGTCAATGGTCTAAGGATCTGATCCAATTACTACCCAAGCTGTGAAAATTCTGACTGGTCTCCTCTTTGATCACTGTCATGTTTCAGCTAGGCTAAAAAAATAAAGCCATGATATGAAAATTATAAAGCAGTACTCACCAGAAAGGCGGCTCTAAAGAGATAAGGAAAACCATTTCCACTGTATCTACGCCATTCTTAGATTAAACTGTGAAAGGCAATCAAACTTAAGCCCTCAGGCATTTTACAATCAAATACAAAGTGGGAAAAAATTCACAATATATTTTTATTACTGGCTGCTAGATGTAGATCTTTAAAATTTAAACAAATCATATTGGTCCCAAATAAAATACTAATGATCCAATTGAAGAATGACTAATCACCATCCAACTTACTTTTACTTTCACTGGTTAAATCTTAAGTATATGGCTTCCTCATTAAACTCCAAGAATTATGTAAGAATTTGACTTTTAAGCCAGGGAATCATTACACGGCCCAGCCTGGCCTTAAAATCACGCCATTTCTACCTCAGCCTGCAGAGTTCTGGGATTAAAGTACACACAATTGTGCAGGGCTCTGGGTGAGCAATGAGCTTCGATGTCAGTGATGAACCCACATAGTCCGTTAATGTAGTTTATAGCTTACAGAGAGACAAACAAATGTGTAAGTATTACTACATTTAAAACAGTATAAGTAAAACTCCCTAGCTTATAATTGTACACCATTTTTCCACTGCTATAGTTGAGGAAATCTGTCTTGTCTTATGTTGATTCACACTGTAGAAGGTAAAGGGTGACTGAAAAACACCATTGAGTGGCTTAAACAAGGACCCTGGACATGAAGCCGTGGACTACATGGACTGTGTAAACAAAGTATTTCCCCTCTCCCTTCTGTCTAAAAGGCCATCTACAAAGGTTCAAGAACCACCAGATAATAAAAGAACAGCATTATGCCTTTATTACAACTAGGGTCAGCAAGTCTAGAGCTACTCACTCCGGTCCAAGAATTGAGTGTTTGAGAATGTCCAACGGATCTATTATTTATACTCACATTTAAGAAACTGCATAGCAGTTTTTTCTTCCTTATGTGCGTTAAATGAGTATGTTGGGGGTGGGGGTGGGGTAAAAAAAAAAAAAAGGAACATCAGGTACTTACAGATTAAACTAACCTGTACTGGCAGGGCTGTGGGATTTTTCTTCTCTACCAGTAAGTAGCAAATGCTGAAATTCTGCTGCTAGTTAACAAAAACACAAATTGTATTAAACTGAGGAGTTCAACCCATACTTTAAAAAGTCAATGTGCATTTAATTTCCTCAGAGCCTGACAGTACATTTTAAAAGTTTGCCTAAATCTAACAAAATTTACATTGTCTACTGAAATTGAGTGATAATGAACTAGAACACTGAAGTATCTCCTGGACATGCTTTAATGTCCAATCAATAATGTATTCTATGTGTGAAGTATGCTGGAAATTTTGGTTGCCCTAAAAGGGGACATATATTTAAATGTGATAACCTTTAAATTTCAATTAGCATGTAGACAAATCTTACAGCAATTTTAACTAACTTTCAATTTTTAAAAAAGGGGACTATAAATTTTGTTACTTTTCCTCCACCTGTATCAACCAGCTAGCAAGCAAAGGGGAGTTCACTCTAAATAGATGCCCTGTTTCTGATTCAAATTGTAAGAACTGTAATCACTCTTCGCTTGGTCAACTTGGGCAATTAAACAACCCTAGAAAAGATAGTAGAAATGGTAATGGGATTAGCAGACTATCTTAATAAAGTGTCAATTATCTTCACCAGAATAAAAGGGTAAAATTCCAAAGGAACAAAAAATCAGCAGAAATAGTTATTGTCATACTATTTAAGGTTCTTAAATCTAAACCCACCATAAAATGGTTTCTTTCCAACATAATCAGTATCAGTTAATGTATATTATATTGGGGAAACAGGTCTTCATTCTTCTTTTTCATTTCTTTTTGGTGCTGGGGAATGAATCCAGGGCTTCATGCATGCTTAACATGCACTCTGCCACTGGGCTACCTCCAGCTTCATTCTTCATTTTTAGTCAAGTAGGGTAATCAATCCCTCAAATTTAACAAATGGTGAAGACAGATTTTTAAACACAATAAAAGCTCAAAAGGTAACACACATTTACAAGTTCCCAGATACTGTAACAATGTCAGAGGGCTTAGAAAATGCCACACAGTAAGTTACTAAAACTGCCCTATAATCTTAAAAATTATAGCAACACTTAAATAATGGCTGGAGCCCAATTAATCCTTTAAGGCAATGTACACACATTTATCCTCTCTGCAGTGACTCTATTCACAATGACAACACACACAAAAACATATTGTCATATTCAGCCTGGAGTATAATCAAAGTTAATACCCACGGAGTTTTACTTACACAGTATTCAATGTATTTAACTTACTTAAACAAAAATAGTTGAAATTGGCTTTTATGAAAACTAAATTTTAGGCTTTGTATCTCTACTCTGGTAGTCTGTATTTTTCTTACTAAAATGTATTTTCTCCTGGAAACGAAAGTGAGCAAATTTTAGAGAAAATGAATTCGTATCTTCATTTTAAATTGTTGTCCAGAAGTGGAAGTAGAAGTATCTTTTGAATAGCAAATATTAAAGTGAGAATGCACAGTATTTAGGAGAAAAAATTTGCTTATTAAAAACAATTTTCTTAGCTTTACTGAAAAAAAAACTTTTAGGATACCATCTCATTATGTAGAAATGGATGGTCTGAAGTTACACACAGGCAGACCAGGCAGAAACTGAACTCAGACTCACCAGCTTCTACACTTTGTTTTAGAATAAGGTGTGCAGCACCACACCCAGAGGAAAAAATTGTGACAGGGTCTTACTCTAACACTGGCTGGCCTCCAACTTACAGAACTATCCCAGTCTCATCTCATCCCCCAAATCCCAAAATTATATATGTGCCACCACACCTGGGCTTAAAATAAAAATTTAAGAGTCCTTTATCTCCCAACAAAATTGTCAGGTAACATTAAAAGGGGAAAAAAAAAAAAAAAACCTTGAAAGTTCAACATAAGGAAACCACTCGGGAAGAGCTGGACTTCTGTTCTTGCCAGTTTAAATCCAACCTTTCTCTATTTACTATGACTTTATCTGATAATACAACAGTGGTCTATTGAGAACGTCTAAGAGCTTAAGATACTGGTTATGAAAATTCAGTATTATTCTAATTCAGACATCTACCACATGTGCCTCTATATACACTGTTAAAGCGCTTATTTGTTTTACAAAGAATTACCACAGAGAAATGATAGGATACTATAAAAGCAAGATTATTAAAATGACTTTATGACAAAAAAGCCAAAATATTATAGAAAGGTTAAAAAGAACCCCTCAATTTCATTCATGAAGAGCTAATATAGAGAATAGGAGAATATTTCCTCAATAAAGTTTTCTCATATATTCCAGTCACTTTACTCAATCTCCTTTTGGAGGAAATTTCCCAAAAGTGACAAGAAAATTAGTTTCATTTTTTAATACATACAATTTCAGTATTACATATGTAAATATTAGCTTTAAAAATGCCTATCTGATTTTATTAAGGGTCCATACGTAGTAAATTGTAACCAATACAGATGTTGTACAAATCCCACATTCAGAAGCTTACTCAAACTCTCACTAAAGTGAAGTCAGCATTATTCATCAAGTTTTACCAGTGGGCTCCACAGAGACCTAAAACTATTGGTTCTCTGGGTCACTAAACTACAAAGAGACACCAGAGGACATAATCAACAAACCCAACTCCACTCTGACAAGGTCTACACTGTAGCCCAGGCTGACCTCACACTCACAGTAGTCTTCCTACCTCAAATTTCCAACTGTTAGGAATACAGGCCTAAACTACTATGCCAAGCTCAAAGAACATCTTTGATTAGGAATCTATTAAATCTCTCCACCAGTCCTATTATTCAAGCAAATAACATTTTAATTTTAACTTAGAATTGGGTCAGGTACTTTCAAGTGAATTCAATATACTTGAAAGGGGTGGACACAAGATAAAACTATCTCCAATCACAGTTGTTAAATGGTGGTGGGAATGAAATCCAGAGCCTTTAACATATTAGATAAGCAAGTACCCTATGACTGAATTACAGTGAAATCCCTATGATAAATCTGTCTGTAATTTACTGAAAGTTATAAAACATTTCAGTGGAACAGTGTCACGGAAAAACTAGTTCTTACAAGTATTAAATCTAGCCAGGTGTGGTGGTGCAAGCCTTGAATACTAGCAAGGAGGCAGACAGATCTGTGAGTTTGAGGCGAGCCTGGTAAACAGTGGAATTCCAGACAGGCAAGGCTACACAGAGAAACCCCATCCCAAAAACAACAACAACAACAGAAAAAAAAACCCACATAACGACAACAAAAAAGATTATAAAATCTGTTTCTAAGGGCAGGAGAGATGGCTCAGAGGTTAACAGCACTGGCTGCTCATCCAGAGGCCCTGAGTTCAATTCCCAGAAACCATATGGTGCTCACAACCATCTATAAATGAGATCTGGTGTCCTCTTCTGGCATACAGACAACACTGTATATATAATAAATAAGACATTAAAAAAAAGTTTCTAGTCTAATGTAAGAAATAAAACAATTTAGAAGTTACATTCTGCCACCCCCAACATACAATTTTTGAACACCATAATCAAAGCAAATTCTAATTGAAAACAAATTGGATATACTACTGGTGTGTGCATATTACACAAAGCAGTGTTCAGTAAAAGTTGAAAATTATCTTCAAAAAAATCATTCCAAAACCAGTTCAATACTTATCACATGATCCAATTTTAATTTGGCTGCCTGAAAATTAGTTATCTATCCATTGACACATGAAATACCCAAACCTTTTTATAATACCACACCTGTAGTCTACACCCATACATACATACCACACGAACACAGACAAATCACCTTCCCACTCATTACAGGGCTCTACATTAACATTTGCTCTAGTGTGGTGAGATATGAGAAAAGATCATAAGCATTTCTAGATGACCTAACCACCCTGATGTTCAATATAAGCTTGGGATTTGGAACAAACCAGTATCCTGTGGCATTTCAAATAATTAAGCTTATCCTTGAGGTTAAATTTAAGTTTGAGCAGAAAACAACCAGTATTATTTTCCTAGGGGGTCAAAGTAAAAATTTGAAACATTTCATGCCTCCAAATCAAGAATGTAAAATGATCAATTTATTAAGGTTCATAAAGCTTTAGATATTAAGTAACAAAACAATACTTATATTTATTAACACCACAGTCAAACGTGAATATTAATATAGAGCCTTCTCTGCCAAAGGAATATAAAAATCCTAAGTTTAATTAAATTTAGGGGCCTTCACCAAACTTGCTGCAAGTTTGGGGACATAAATATCCAACAGCCATAAAGCTGTGAAAGCCCCTGTAAGTAATAAAATAAATCCCACTTGCCTCAGACTGAACAGGGCAACACTGAGACTCAGCCTCAGCCTGTCCTATGGCAGGGCTATAGGAAGAAGAAAATTTTAATTTTAGAAAAACATCACCCAATTAATTAAAAAGACATGCATCAAAATGTAGTCCCAATGACCAAGCAAGCAACAGAAAAAAGCAGCTTTTTGTATACAATTGCATTCTGAGCCCAAACTTACTTGAGATTTCTACAAGTAATTCATTAAACTGAGTTTAAATTCAATATGTAACCTGATCAGTAAAACAGGTATTCTCCCCCTAACAAATGGTATGAGATTACTGCAGTATTAAGGAGTCAAATTAAGTGGTAACTCCAGCAGACACTGAAAAGTGGGCCCCCGTCTGTTAGTTTTTTCACTATCAGTGGCAAAATATAGAATAGAAACTAGTGCCAGACAGTTTTGTTTTTTTTAATTGATCCAGAGTGGATGGAAGGCAGACCCAAAGCTGATAGGTGCTTCCTTAAATGTTCTTATCAGTGTTCACAGGAACATACCAAATAACTAAAGGCAGTCTTTTGTGAGGAGAGCTGAAATTCACTTTTAATGGCATTATTTAAAGGTAAATCGTTTTAAATTTGCTACACGTGGTGGTTTAATGACACTATGGACCCCAGAAGCAATTAGGTAAAATGTATTTTTCTAGAAGCTTAATTATCCTTGATGCATGCGAAAATTACACTTTCAACAACATACTAAATGTATACCACTCCTGAGCCACATACAGCTAAAAAAACACAGGACAGATTATATGTAATTAAATGTTATGCATAACACAAAAATCTTCCTAAGATTATTTTACTTAAGTTGTAGACTTCAGAACAATAAACCCTGATATATTGTTCTTGTTTGAATCAAATGCAAGTGTAAAAATTTGTATAATTTTTGAAGTTCTATCAATACTTCAGTTTTCTGATAATCCAATACATTACACTCTTCCAAGATATTTTGTTTTAGAAGAAAATACTTTTTATTTAATCTAAATTTAACCTTGTCATCTTTTTTTAAGCTTTAATATTCTCAATACAGGGTTTTCTCTGGCAGTATAAAATATATGCTGCCAGACCTAAGAAATATATAGAGGTTCCAAAACTTTAGACTGAGAGGTATTCAGATGAAAGGATATATTATATAACTTAGCTGCTGAAAGAATAATGCATCTCTGGTAATATATGGATTTTTTGTTACAAACTGTAACTTTCTGCACCTCAACAGTAACTACAGGAGAGGCAGCAAAACATCAATCAGTGCAGAAATATGAGACTGAAAATGGCATTTAACTTTCAAATAATTTGTAACATTTCATTCCACAGAGTGACTTTTACCTGTTAACTTTCCTGTGTGATAAGTCAAATATTTTCAACATATTCCTACAAAATTAAAATCCATTTTTTGTGTCATCACATCTATATAATACTTTCACAGAAATTATTGAAGACTATTAGCATTTTTTCAGAAGTTTTAACATCAAATCAATTTGCATTATATGGGTAATTACTCTGTGTAGACCACATGATTCTTAAAACATTCCATAAACCCACCCAAGCGCACACACACACACACACACCCCAAAAAGATGGGGGGGGAAAAGTCAACAAAATCAGTAAGAGCTACTATCATGAGACTCACAACAAAAATCCCCAATAGCAGTCACCCTTAAAATAAAATTACCTATAGGGACACAACAACATTCCAAATTTCCAAGGATCAGGATTAATCACCTGCTTTAGCAACAGAGGGCACCTCCCAAACTCCAAGTAACATAATCTCCAAAGAGGATAATAAAAATTTGCTAAGCATCTGTTAACCATCCAAATACCATGATAGAGGCACATTTAAAGTTAACATATATCGATCCATTAACACAAAAGCATGCACCTAAGCTTCTAGAAGTTTGGCCCTGGAAAGCTGCTGAGGTCCATAAAGTACTCAACTAAAGTCTTGTATCAAAAAAAATGAATGGGTCTGGCACTAGGCTCTAAACAACCTTAGCAAGAATTTTTGAAGTTTATATTTTAAATTTCAGGGACATCTGGTACCAAAGGATGTGAAACAATGACACATAAAGACTTCATACCCATTATGTAATGATTCATGTGTCTTAAGAGTTTGTCAACGGAAACATTAACAAGAGCAATTCTATATATACTGTTAAAACATGCAGCTAAGGTAAAAAAAAAATCTACAACTTAAAGAATCCAATCATGTATCAAAACCATACTGGTAACTGAATTTTATTATGTGGACATCTACTGTGGCATGCATCTGTACAAACCTTTCAGTCAGTGGTCCACAGCTGGGTTATGAATAAAAAGGCATAATTTTTTTTTTCATTTTATTACAATGAAGTTTAACAGTACAGAAAAGTCACATGACCTCAGTGGGCCAGATTTCTTAAACCCTGCAACACGAGGAACTCTCTAAATACATTAAATATTGTTACACATTCAGACTTCCAATGTACAAGTACTTGGAAACAGTTACAGCCCTCACCAAGCTAGGTTGGGGACATGAAGTCCAACAGCATTGAAAATGCTGTGAAGGCATAACTTTACAAATAGCAATGTAAGCTTACAGAACTTGCCTTTATTTAAGATGGTATGTTCATGTAATTCCAGCGCCTTCACAATTTAACGAATCAAATTTACTATACTTCACTTCTAAAAACCTAGATGAAACATGAAAAAGAAGCCATACAGTATAAATTGCAACTTCAGGAAAAGTTCCTGTTTTATTATTCCAAATAATTTCTCCCAAGTCAAATAAATGTCCAATAGTTCCTGGTATGTGGGAAGATAATGTTTGTTAAAGTCACAATGAAGCCTTATAGACGGAAGCTTGTCTATATAAACAGCACAAGTTGAGAAAAGGTTTAATCTCCAAACCTATTAGACTTGATGAAGTAAGATCAGTAACGGCCACCTTGCGACATAACAGGAGGTCTCATTCCCATTGGAGGTCGAGGAGGCCCACCTTGGTAAGGGGGCACCATTGGTGGTCCCTGTCCATAAGGTGGCATAGCGCCAGGAAGGTAACCTGGCATGCCTTGATGATGACCACCATACTGACCTAAAAAACAACAAAAATATACCTAAGGTTGGTCTGTGTACTGTACTTTTAAATTAGTACATTTTACAGAAAGCTAACATTTCCATATATACCTAAAATTCACGCCCCCCCCCCAAAAAAAGAAAGAAAAAGAAAAAGTACCATGAGGTGGCATTGGAGGTCTCATTCCTTGCTGCTGTGGGATACCTGGCTGTGGTGGCATCATACCCCCAATTGGTCCAACTGGTGGATTACCAATCGGAGTCTGTCCTGGTCGAGGAAGATTACGCTGATATTTTGGTAACTGTGCCCTTCTTTCTTCCTGAGAATAAAAAATAATGGATAATGTAAGAATGCAGGAAGGTTCCTCAAGCAGAAAGACAATTATCCAAAATCCTGGTAATTTTAAATGTACAGTTACTCCCTAATAATTACTTATGGTCCAACATATCAGTATTACTACTTAAAAAGCTTACCTATTTATTTTTACATTAAAACATGCCTAGCTAAGATCACAAAATTACAATCTAAGTATTAACTTTCTGTCAAATAAAATTAATTTGTATAGGCTTTAAAGAGTCCATACACTCTGACAGGCAACTCTTGTCAATGAGTACAAACAAATTTATGTCTAAAATATGAATTATCCTTTCTTTTCTTACTATTTTATGGTTTCTTAAGACAAATAAATAAAAACCTTTTAAGTTTTAAAATCAGGTAAGTCCATCTAAGTACAAATTAAAACCTCTCCAATGGGTAGGTTGCTATAATGCTATTTGATCAAACAATATTAGTAAAAACCTATAAACAACTTACCAGTGATATATCCTCATCTGGATGGATCAACTTACTGGTTGCACTGGTGGTTGTAAGTGTAGCAGGCTTACTTGTAATTGAAGCTGCTGGTTTTGCTGCAGTACTGTTTGTTGTACTAGTGGTTGATGCTGTAGACTGTGTATAAGCAGGGAATGTAGGCTTTGGGGGTTCTGTAGTTGTTGCAGGAGTACTATTTAAGGGCTTGAAATCTGTACCAACAGGTCCTTGGACAGCAGCCTGAGCCTGTAAAATAATGATCCTTTATCAATAAATGTCAATACCCAAAGTTGAGTATAACAGAAAATTTACATGGGGGGGGGGGAGAACAACATCAAATAGAATAAACTTCAAATGAAACCCAAAACAAATTAATGTATGATAAATGTTCCTCAAATTTCAATCTGTAAGACTACCAAAAGATACTGGGTTGAAATTACTATACATCTCAGATCTGTCTTATACCTCCTCTCCATAAACTTAATTACAATTCTTTGTATTAATTCTATTTTGCTATACAGAATCATGAAATAGTATTTAATGCAACTGCTTTTACTGTCCTAAACTCTTTAATTCATCTTTCAAGCAGCTCAAAAAATTGAAACTACAGAATACAAGGGTTTAAGATAATAAACCCATTAGTAAGCATAAAAATAAAAAAACAGTAATCAGTCATGACTCATCAATGTTACCACCTCTGAGAGTATTCTATAGATAGCAACACACTACCCTCCAAATTAGTAATGGCTAGATTGATTACACTATAGACAAAAGGGTTAATGGCGCAGGCTCTAAAGTTAATGTGAACATACATTACTTTCATAATACAAATGTTTAAAATGTCTAGGTCAACTTTAAAACCAAATGCAGAGTGCGAATTTCCTAAAGATGTGATGCATTAAACAGCATAAATTAAAAATAGCTTAATCATGCATCAGGATAACCATTGGCCACTACAGTTCATTTACTGCTCACATGCTTTTAACCCTTTAGAACCACAGAAGTTTAGAGTATTTTGTTGAGGTCATTAGTATGAATTCAAATTTTCAAACACCATTTGAGTTTTAATATTTGTTTTACTTCTAAAAAACTAATATTTGTAAGATTTAGCTTTTATAAAGGGTCCAAAGGGTTAAGTTGTAAAGCCATTTTTAAAAATTTTAAACTGCAACTTCCTGCGTACTTGTGCTGTGCTAGGAAACAGAGCTTTAGAAGATGCAGACAGACTTTCTGAATTGGATGAAGCTGTACTTGAGCTTGTTACAGGTGTCCCCATCTGTAGCATAAAAGAAAGGAAACAATGAACCGTCTCCGAACAAATGGGTAAAAATATGCCATGTGGCACTTCTTAGTGTAGATTGCATTTTTTGTAAATACAGATTGTAATGCAATCAAATATCACTTAAAGAGGCAGAGAGTTAATGCATTTTCAATAAACAGTAGAAGTACATGCCTCAAAAATGATCTCTATATCAATACAACTAGTTAAACATAAGCTTCTTTTCTAAACTTACTGTTTTACATTGCAGTATTCCAAGAATAACATAAAATGAAAATGATGCACTCAGTTCTCTATGCAGATGTTCTACACAATAAAAGGAGTCTACAGATTCTGATAAAAGTTCAACATCTAGATAAATAAAATCTCTATCCATCACAAAAATAAGTTAATATGCTTTAAAGACACTTAGAATTTAGCACCCAGAAACAGTAAGAAATTGAGTAAACATCTGAGAGATGATCTTAAAAAACAAAACAAAACCTCTTTCTTTTTTAAATATATCTACTTAATTCTAAAGGAAATGCACAAAAAATATGGCCATTATGTATCTAGCCTACTCACCTTCTGGAAAACTTTTGATGGAAGCAAGGATACTAAGAAATATGACTAGATTAAAAAAGCCATTGAGCCGGGCGTTGGTGGCGCACGCCTTTAATCCCAGCACTCGGGAGGCAGAGGCAGGCGGATCTCTGTGAGTTCAAGGCCAGCCTGGGCTACCAAGTGAGCTCCAGGAAAGGCGCAAAGCTACACAGAGAAACCCTGTCTCGAAAAACCAAAAAAAAACAAAAGGCCATTGAATGATACCCTTCCAACTAAAGAGCAGCACTTTGATTTACCATGGTTCTCTCAAAATGACCAGACACACCCAACCAAAAAAAATTTTTTTTAATTTTTCAAGACTGTTTTCCCATATTATATATAGTACTGACTCTCCAAGAACTTGCTCTATAAACCAGGCTAGCCTTGAATGCCTGCCTTTGCCTCTGCCTCCAGAGTGCTGGGATTAAAGGCATGCAACTACCACTGCCAGGCCTGCTCAAGTCTTTAAGAGAGTTCATCATTGGCTCTGACCTAATTTTACTCCCTTCAACAACGCAAAGGAGGACCAGAAACATCATCTACTTAAGTTCTCAGAAATTCAACTTTCATTTCTAGCTACAGTTAAGAATAAAGAATACACAACTATGAAAAAATAGCATGATTCCTTTCTGCTGTGAATAGAGGAAATCAAAGTATAAACATATCACATGATAAGACTACATTTTAATGTGTTATATATTAAATGTTTTAATTAAGAAATTGTCTGTGACAATTTCAAAGATATCAGTAAACAAGCCCACTTTATCTTTAAACATAAATGCACTCCTTTTCAAGAATTTCACCGTACCTGTCCAGCACTGGGGAAAAGAGGCTTAGTAACTGGAGGCTGTGGAGCAGGTACTGCTGCTGCTGGTGCAGGTGGTCTATTAAGAATACCTGGTGCTGAAACAGCCTGTGCTTGAGTCATTGGAGGAATTCCAGGACGTGGAACAGGAGGGGGCATACCTGCAGCAAAAAAAGTTTGCAAAGAACTCAATCAATGGAACAGTTCAAACAAAAATAACTGATTATGGCCTTTGTTCCTCCCAAAAACCACACCTCTCAAACTGTCTGTTCTTTTACAACTTTAAACCCCAACTATATAAACTTACTGGTGTCACTGTTTTAGCCAACTAACTTTTTTTTTTTTTTTGAGTTTTTGAGACAGGGTTTCTCTGTGTAGTAGCCCAGTTAGTCCTGGAACTTTCTCTGTAGACCAAGCTGGCCTCTGCCTCCTGAATGCTGGCCTGTACTACCATTATCCCCTACTCTACTCCACCCCCACTGAACTGGAGTTAACTATGTTTAGGCTAGGGTGGAACTCTAGGAATCTATGTCTGCTAGAATTAAAGTGCCAGGGTTATGGCTACATGTAATCACACCCACTCCACTTAGCAAACTTCTTTCAACATGTAAGAGAATTAGAAACTTACAGGAGTAAATGCTACCAGACACATTACAAAGGAAACTGTGAACATTTCGTACCTGGTGGCATACCAGGCATCAGAGGTGGTATTCCAGGTCCAGGTGGCATCATTCCACCCATTGGCATCATTCTATTAAGAAGAAAATTTAAGAAAAAAGTAAAAACAAAAAACATTAACAGTATGAACCACAAAAAGTATTTTGGCAATTACAAAACACTAGATAAAAAACTTGAGTATCTCAAGAACTGAAATCAATCAAGCCACAAACATCTACCGCATACTACAATATTCCTATCATAATAAACATTCTAAAACCAGAAACTCTTCAGTTTACCCGTAAAAGTGTTTTTTTAAAAACAAAACAAAACAAAAAAACGGAAAAAACAAAAAACACTGGCCAAACGAGGTCTCTGAGTTCCAAAAGTATTCTTAAAAATATATACAGGAGGCCCCATCTTAGCAAATGTGCAACTGAACACTTTTGTTCCACTTGAAAAATATGCACACCAAATAAATAGATATATTTCTATTTGAGCTGTCCACTGTGGAGTAAAAATCTGTCTTAGCTGGGCGGTGGTGGCGCACACCTTTAATCCCAGCACTCAGGAGGCAGAGCCAGGCGGATCTCTGTGAGTTTGTTCGAGGCCAGCCTGGGCTACAAAGTGAGATCCAGGACAGGCTCCAAAACTACACAGAGCAACCCTGTCTCGGGTTCAAAAAAAAAAAAAGAAAAAGAAAAAAAGAAAATTCTGTCTGGGAGGGACAAAGAAGAACCATCACCAACATAAACATATAAACTAAGATTACATAAAATTTTCCTTCCTAACACTAAACCGTGACTTAAAGACATAACCCATATTTGTAGTTTCCCCCTTTAAAAAAACAAAACAAAACAAAGCTCACCTTCCAAGATCGGCCAGTGTCCAATTTACTTCAAAACATTCTATTACAGGTATATGAACTTGACTTGTGGTTTGGTTTTGGTTTTTTGGTGCTGGGGATAAACCCAAGTGCCTGGGGGCATGTTACACATACACTCTAACACTGAGCTATATTAGTCCCCTACTTCTATAAGACTTTTTATCAGAAATGTAACCTGTATATTTAAATCCTAATTAGATGAAAATCTGATTACCTTCTATAACAAAGCATGATGCAGATTATAGATTTCTAAATAGTACTTCTTATCTTGGGTCTTACTACCTAATAGTAGCTTGGGAAAGCACCTGCACCTTTAGAAAACAATTTTTTCCCCTTTTTGAGACAGAATCTATGTAGCCAAGGCTAACCACTATGTAACTGCCCGGCTAGCTTCATACTCAAAAAGGGATATGCCTGTCTCTGCCTCCCACATTCTGAGATTAAAAGCGTGGGTTAATATGCCTCGGAAAAAAATTATTTTAATGTATCTATTAGTTTCAAAATGTTTTAATTTTCTACTTTAAAGAGACGTGTCAATTAGCTGACAAACTTAAACAGTTTTAGTGAGGAAGATTAGAAAATTTAAGTCAACTGAATAGATATCATTAAACACACACACAAATGACATTATGATTATATTATACCTCCTGAATTACATTATGAATGAGATGCTTACATGTTTTCACCGCAAAATGACTGGGTGTATTTTCTCTGATGATGCAATCTGTGAAAATGTATGACAAAATCAAAATCTAACTGTGATTTTCAGAATACAGCTGGAAAGTGTATTGTACACCTTTCACATCCAACTCTAAGTAAAAGTGATGGGCAACACACAACTCAACTTCATTTTAGTTTCTGATGCTTTGGTAAATCATTTACAGTTTCCTTTTCACCAACTACAGAGCATCCTTGATAGTTCCAAAACTAATACACTCAAAATCTATAACCAACACTTTAATCACAGCAAATGCAACTGAAGCAGATGGCTGTTCTACATTCATCCTAAAACCCAAAAATCTACTTTCCTCAGAGGCAAATATACTACTCACCCCTTACTAGAAAAGGTTTAAGATTTATAGAGCCCATATCTTTAAGAAGCAAAAAATGAAAAGTAACAATTCATAGCACCCAAGTCAAAAAAAGGCCCAAGCCCACAACCCAATTGGAAGTTTGCTTACCCAGGGGGCATGCCCGGCATAACTGGAGGCATGCCTGGCATCAGGGGAGGAACACCTGGCATCAATGGAGGTATGCCTACAAAGTGTTTCAGCCACAAAATTAGTATTGCAAATCAAGCTAGAGGAAGTAACACTTATAACAACAAAGTCCTCAAATGAATTAAGGAATCCATTACCTGGAGGCATTCCTGGTGCCCCAGGGACTGGCGGCAGTCCTGGCTGGGCCATTGGTGGGATATAGCCTTGCTGAGGTTGAACAGGCTGTGGCTGAAAGGAAGTTGAGGCTGCAGATTCATCATCATCATATTCATCAGAATCATCTTGTTGCTTCTTTTTTTGACTCTCTGCAAAGAAAAGGTTTTAATTCATTTCACACATAAAAGGGAAAAAAATAACCTAAACAACTCATTTTTTTTTTTTTTTTTTTTTTGGCTTTTTGGTTTTTTCAAGACAGGGCTTCTCTGTGTAGTTTTGGTGCCTGTCCTGGATCTTGCTCTGTAGACCAGTCTGGCCTCCAACTCACTGCCTCCTAAGTACTGGGATTAAAGCCGTGAGCCACCAATGCCCGGCTAACTCAAAAAAAAATTTTAAGTACTATTGCCCATGATTTTAAACCCAGCACACAAGGCAGCTCACAGCCACAGGTAACTCCAGTTTCTGGGGATCAGACACAATGGAACACAGATATATGTGCAGGCAAAGCACCCAAACACATATTTAAAAAATATCAGAATTAGAAGCTGAGTGCAGTGGTGTACAGCTGTTATCATATCTACTGAGAACAGTAAGATGGCTCAGCAGGTACAAAGGTACAAGCCAGGCAGTGTTGAGACCCCAGAACAAACATCACAGTTGCCCTCTTATCTTCCACAAGTACCATGACACATACAACCCAACACATACAATAATAAAGTATAAATTTCAATTAATGGTTAAAAATAGCAATACTTTCGATGTGAAGCCGTATTCTCACACATTGCAAACTTTACCTTGTGTTTTCTGTTCAAGAAGTCGCCGTCTTTCATCCATATCTTTCTCTGGAATACCTTCCATGCCGTATATTTCCAACTCTATGTCTGTTCTCCCAGGTATTGCATTTGGTACAGCATCTATGGTTTCTTTATGCACCTAAAACAACAAAAACAAAAAAAACTATTCGATAAAAGTAATTCATGAAGGTCTTTTTTGAACTAGAAATTACTCAAGGAGGCTGAGTTGGGGGGGAAGGCTGGGGGTCGGGAAGGAGGAAAGGGAGAATCTGTGATTGGTATGTAAACTGAATAGAAAATTTTTTTCGGGTGGTGGTGCTGCACGCCTTTAATCCCAGCACTCAGGAGGCAGAGGTAGGCGGATCTCTGTGAGTTCGAGGCAAGCCTGGGCTACAAAGTGAGTTCCAGGAAAAGCGCAAAACTAAACAGAGAAACCCTGTCTCGAAAAACAAAACAAAACAAAAAACAAAAAAAGAAAGAAACATTTCTTAATAAAATATATATAAAGAACGACAGGGGAAAAAATTACTCAAAAGACTACTTAGTAAAATAACTAATGGATCTACTTTAAGCTTTCTGTATTCAAGTCCTACTTTTACCACCTATGGTTTTAAACACCAGTCATTTGACTTCTAAGCCTGAATTTACCTCATCTGCATAGCAAGTAACTTCTAGCGCTTTTAAAAAAAAAAAAACAAACAACAAAAAAAAACCAAAAAAACAACCTTGTGATCTTCCTTTTGATTATTTAGCTATCTTGGGGGGTATGCAATGCCACGTCACATATATGGAGGTCAGAGTACAACTTGTGTGAGCTGAGTCTCTCCTACCATGTGAATTCCAGGGATCAAGTTCAGGTCTCAGTCCAGTTTTCAGGCTTGAATGCAAGCACCTTTACCAATTGAGCCATATCAGACTCCCTGATGTAATTTTTCTTGCTGAGAATACCTTAAAATCTTTAACTCCTCACTTTTTCTCAGACTTCACATCAAATTACCAGCAGAGTCTGATCTGCCAGCACAGCCTCTTTCCTTTAATCCTCTAAGTCTAACTGGTCTCACTGTACTCCAGTCTATTTTCATTTTTTTTAAATAATTTATTTAATTTTATTTTATGTCCTTTGGTGTGAGGGTGTCACATTCCCTGGAGCAGGAGTTACACACAGTTGTGAGCTGCCATATGGATGCTGGTTATGGAACCTGGGTTCTCTTTAAGAGCAGCCAGTGCTCTTAACTGCTGAACCAACTCTCCAGCCCCCTGCACAGTCTATTTTCAACCTTCCAGACAGAATGGCCCTTTCTTAACAAGTATAAAATGGGTCAAAGCTCAGTAGTGGTAGAACATGCCAAAGGAAACCTAGGATGTAAAGGCTCAGGGTTAGTCTGTCAGCACAGAGCTACAGGTACATATAAATATCAAAAGCATGCGTTCAGTATTTAAATCCCTTTCATTCAGAATTAACAGAGAAGCCAGACATTGGTGGCACACGCCTTTAATCCTAGAGCCAGGCAGATCTGAGTTCGAGGCCAGCCTGGTCTACATAGTGAGTTCCATGACAGTCAGGATTACACAGTGAAACCCTATCTCTTGAAAAACCAAAAATAAATAAACAAACAAAAACAAAAACTACTGCCCTTTCGTTCATATAAACTGAACTCTGAGGGCTGTGCACCCAAATTTTTTTTTAAAAGTGTCTAATACAATGATGCTCCATAGGAGTTTTCTGTGACTAATGTAAATGTTCTCTCTATCTCTCCCCATCAATATTCACCGACACCACATGTAGCTACAGAGCACAGAAAATACATATGTGGAAAACTATTCTTTAACTTAGTATTCATTAAACATCTACACGAAACTAGGAGCTATTACATCACACAGCCATAGGTCTAAGGGATAGTAGGTTCTAAAAGCCTTTGTTTTGGGGCTTTGAAACAAAGTTTCACTGTAGCCCAGGTATCAAATTCAAGAGCCTATTTCCTTAAGATTCTAAAGCACTATAATTACAATATACTACCCAAGCAAAGCATCCTCAAATCAGATTCCTAAACCAAGTGGTGATGGTGCAAGCCTTTAAATCTCAACACTGGGAGGGAGACACAGATGGATGAGTTCAACAAGGCCAGCCCGATCTAGAGTTCCAGGACAGCCAGAGCTGTTACAGAGAAACCCCGTCTCATAAAAAAAAAAAGGGGGGGGGGGGGGCGCAGATTCCTATTCATTCCACAAACTCACACACAATAAATGAATGAGGCTTGAGATGGTTCAGTGGTTAAGGACATATACTGTTCTTGTAGAGGACCAGACTTTAGTTTGCAGTACCTACATCTGATGGCTCACCACTATCTAGAACTCCAGGTCTAGGGGATGACACTCTCTTCTGGCCTCCAAGGCCAACTGTACTGACAGGCACATATCACATACAAACACAATATTAAAAATTAGTGTTTTTAAATAAATTAAATATAAAGATAATAAATGTAAATGGATATACAATAATGCACATGAGGAAAAGGATCTTTTTGTAGCATCCAGAGCCTCAAGCATACTAGGCAAAAAAAAACTACATTAAACTAGAACTCCAATTTTTATGTAAACTTATGACATTAGGATGCAAAACTACTAATTCCAAAGCTTTCATGATTCCACTGTGAAAAAACTCAAGAGAGGCTGGAGAACTCAGACGTTAACAGTGCTTGCTCACCCTTCAGAGGACCCAATTTCAATTTTTGACATCTAAACAGGAGCTCAAAGCTGCCTGAAAATCCAGCCTCTGCAAGAACCCACACCAAAGAGCACAAATCCAGACTTAATTTAAAGGAGAAAAAAAAACCCACTCATGAAATCTGGACATTACACAAAACAGTGCTTCCAAGTAGAATATAATGGTACATTTTAGATCTCCCAAGAAACTGATGTCTCAAAGAAATATAGTCCAATTATCTTAATGGTCAGAGAACAGATGTGGATTCTAGGTAGGTAGTTCAATGACAGAGCTTTTGCTTAGCACATGAGATCTATTATTACCACCACCACCCCCTCAAAAAAGATAGAAAACAAATTTGAATTTTGAAAGATTTGGCTCTTTACACAGTGTGATAAACTATAATAAAGATACCGTTCCCAAAGACAAATTCAAGATTCTTTGTCATGAGGTTACAAATCACAAGGTGACAAAGACTAAACACAGAAGACAATCCTTACCTGCATGCAATGAATCGCTAACCCAGGTCCTGTGTACAATTTCTTATGGCATATATGACATTTAAAATGCTTTGCTTTTTGGTGCTGTATAAGGATCTTCTCATCATCAAAATCTCTGTTACAATACCTAGTAAGCATTAAGGTACAAAATACTGCACAGAAGTGACCCCGATGCCAACAAAAACATCTATCAAGCCTATCACAGTTGTGTGGATTCCACCGACTTGCAAGCTAAGGCAACAGGAAACTTGAGCCCAGGAGATTGGAACAACCTATGGATATTCCATCTAATGAATTCCAAAACAAAACCAGAAAGCCAGAAATGGTGGCACTTGTCTTTAATACCACTCAGGGAGGCAGGGGCAGACAAACCTCTGAATTTTGAGGCCATCCTGGTCTACAATAGTGAGTTTCCAGACCAGTCAAGGGATACATAGGGAGATCCTATGAGATCAAAATATATGATAAAACAAAAAAGCGTTTCATATAACTTGAGAATAGGGGCAACTTTAAAATGAAGAAACGAAAGCCAGGTGGTGGTGGTGCAAACCTTTAATCCCAGGGCTTGGGAGAGCCAGGTTGATTTCTGTGATTTCATGACCAGCCTACACAAAGGGACCGTCTTGAAAAATCAAAATAAATAAATAAATAATATAAAAAGAACCAAGATGTGGCTTAATCTCAGCACCCAAGAGGCTAAAGGCAGGCTGATCTCTTTTAGTTTGAGGCCAGCCTGATCTACAAAGTGAAGACCAGGACAGCCAAAGCTGTTATACAGAGAAACTGTCTGGAAAAACCAGTGAGTTTGAGGTTAGCCTGGTCTACATAGTGATAGTCCATGTCAAAACGAAAAACCAGGGGCTGCAGAAAGGGCTGAGGGGTTAAGAGTACTGCTGCTCTTTCAGAGCACCCAGGTTCTATCCCCAGCACCCACAAGGCAGCCCACAATTGTAATT
The DNA here is from genome assembly GCA_902168325.1 of Peromyscus nudipes. NCBI lineage: Eukaryota > Metazoa > Chordata > Mammalia > Rodentia > Cricetidae > Peromyscus > Peromyscus nudipes. The sequence goes on along the minus strand of CABHPH010157533.1, from coordinate 1,602 downwards.
ACAGTTCTCGGGTAAACACTGTTCTGGCCTCCAAGTGTACCAGGTGTACTTAATCAGTAGGATACTTGTCTAGCATGCAAGAGACGCCAGGGGTTCAACGCACCCCACCCCCAACACTAGTTAAGTGGAGACAGGAGTATCAAGAGCTCAAGAGTTCAAATTCCATGATCTAGAATAACATGAAGCCATGTCTAAAAAAATTTACTTTTAAATTATTCAGTATTTACAAATGTACATGCTAAGACTTCCATGCTCTTTCCAAACTTTAACCAAAACTGAGTCAGGACAGGTAGCACAATCTGTAGGCAGTCTGTGGCAGGAATACATCCAAACCAGGCAAGCCTGGTGGTATGCATTCTGAATGAAACCTTATCGCAAAAATAAAAAAATAAAAAAAACTTTTAGCCTGGCATACCCCGCACCTTTGATTTCAAGGCCCGAGATGCAGAAACAGGCAGATCTCTATGTGGTGAGTGCCAGGTCAGACAGTGAAACTGCCTCGAAAAATTTTTCAAAGGACAAAGCAATTTCAAACCGGGTTGTGGTGGCCCACGCCTTTAATCTCAGCACTTGGGAGGCAGAGGCAGGCGGATCTACAGAGGCAGCCTGGTCTACGGACAGCCAGAGAAACGCCGGCTCCCCCCTGCAAAAGCTAAAAGGGAGGTGGGGGGGGTTCACGAGAATTCATCAGATACACATTAGAATCAAAATTGGGAATTCATCAATATTTATATTCTAAGATCAACTTCACGGCAAAGGGCACATTCAACTAACAATCCACAAAATGCCTTCCATTCCATATTAATTTACTCCATCAGGGAATGTAAACTCACATAGGTTTAATCTATAAT
>CABHPH010157532.1:0-26193 GCA_902168325.1 Peromyscus nudipes | reverse complement strand
AGGCTACCTAAAATGGCCAGTTTCTGGGTCTATAAGGGACCTTGCCTCAGGGACCCCACATTCTACTCCCTCCGTATGCACATCTGGACAATGCACGCACACACACATACACACACACACACACACACACACACAAGGCCTCTCCACCTATGGAAATATATCCACAGGGCCAATACACAAAGCACAACTATTCCATAAAGCGTCCACGGCAGAGCCGCTCACTCGCAGTAATAAAAACAAAATCAGAAGTAGACCCGACAGCAGTTACATCTGTCCCAGGACAACCTTTGCTGGCAGCCACCAAACTGTCCCTGCTGGAGAGAACCCGGAGACCCTAAAGTAGATAGCCTGTGGCACAAGTTGGCTTCAAGCTGGTTTCGGGGGAGGATGGACCTGCGACAGTGCCACGCTGGTTTTCACAAGCACCAGCGTCGCTCTTCAGGTCTGATTCAACCCTAGAAACTTGGATACACACCACCTTAGGAGAAGAGCTCCGGTCCCCTGCAGGACTCCAAGCCAAGCGCAGTACCTTCTCCCGGGTCTCCCCCTCGGGGTCCTGTGGCTTCAGGCCGCTGGCGCCCTGGCCTCTTTCTCCGGGTCACACAGCTGTGCTGGTAGGGGCTGTTTGCTTGGAAGCATTTCATCCATTCATGCAAGATTTCCTCTGAGCCCCGCGAAGCACAGCACTCCCAGCAACATCCTAAGAGCCTCCCTCTGCCCAGAGTTCTGTGTGGGACAGGGACAGAACTCAGAGAAACAGCTGGAGCTGGGAGAGGAGGGAGGGGCAGGAAACCGCGTGCAGAGGGCGGGGGCGCCAGCTGTGTGGAGTGGGGGCGCTAGAGGAGGCTGCGCCTGCCAGCCAGGCTGCGCTCCCGGGTGGTAGCAGCCTACTAGGGATGACCCGCCCCTTGGCCGGGAGCACAGTTGGAGCCACAAATGGAACCTTGAAACCAGGCTGCTGAGGGGTAAGTGCTGACCAACCTGAAGACCTGCAGCTGGTTATCTCTGCCCCCTCTAGGAGCTGTCTCAAACTCCACGCCCTCGCGTCTGCTGTTCTTTATCACTGAATGCTATTCCTGCCCCTCTTGTGTCCAGATGACTTCCAGCTCCTTCTTCGTGGCTGATTCCTCACCCAAGGAAGCCTCCCCAGGCTAGAAACAGACTGTTCCCACATCACAGCAGGCTCTGACCGGTACCCTGCTGTCCCACCTGCTGAGTGTCTCTCGTTTAGACCAGGAACTCCCCCGGAGCAGCTTTCTTTTCTAGTCGGTCCCCAGCACCTCATATAGCACCTAGTTTATTGGCTACATCATCACCAACAGCAGCTGAATTACTGAAGTAGCCAAGGACCAGGCAGGGTACTGGGCACTCCATGCATAATCTCCACAGTGCTAGGCACTCTGTACTTGGTCCTCCTCACAGCAGACAGGTATTTGTATTATCTTTGTTTATTGGTAAGGAAATTGGGGCACAGAAAGGTTGAGTCTGTTGCCCAGTTGGTGGATGGCAGAGCTGGAGTCCAACCAAGGCTGGACCCCAGTCCTTGGTCTCCAAGATGACATAGCAGTCCTTGGTGTGTGTGTGTGTGTGTGTGTGTGTGTGTGTGTGTGTGTGTGTGACACATAGTCAGTGCTTCCATTGAGAATGTGGTGGCTAGAAGAACAGCTCACCCGTGGTGACAGATGAGGATGCTAAGGCCATCGGCGGGAAGTTGTGCCCAGGCAGCTAGCATGTGGCGGACAGCTGAGACAGAGCTGAAGTTTGTCGGGGTCTGAAGTCATGCTGCCTAAAACTACGGATAGATGAGGAGAGAGGAGAGGAAGGAAAAGGGAAGAAAACAGGGAAAGGTAATGGAGAGGAGGCAGGGAGGAGAGAGAACAATGGAGGGAGGGGCGGGGAAGACAAAGGCAGGGTCGGGGAACCCAGCCTCACAGTCTTGGACAATTGGACGTATCTCTCGTCACCTGTCTTTGTCTTCACAGCTATAGCGGGACACTCATAAGCAGGAGAAGCTTCTGTGGCTCTGGGTTCTGGAGGCGGGAAGAGGACCGGAAGCTGGTGTCTGGTGGGCTTCCTGATGCCCATGGTGGGAACAGGAGGTGAAGCCACACAGGAGCTGAGAGGGGGTGGCTGAGCTCAGCCTGTCAGCAGTGATGGCGTTAGTCTGCAGGAACATGGGAACACTTCAGACAGAATTATCCCTTAAGGCCCCACCCTTCCTCACTCTAGCAGTGGGACCCAGCGCCTCCACAACTCAACAACGGGGACACGTGCAAACCGAGGCACAGCCTGACACCTCAGAACACCACCTGCCATTCCCGATTGCCAAGCCAGTGACATCCGTGTGCCGAAGGCAGCAGTCCTGACCTTTCTGTTTCACAGATAACTTCCTGAACCAGAATGGTCAAGTTATTTCCCCAAGGTCACACAGTACAGGACCAGCCTGTCTGACGGCACACCTCTCTCCTCCCCTCTGCTAGGCCTCAGTCCAAACCTTTCCTTTACAGAGAGTAACTGGACCCAGAGAGGGCAAAGGACTGGCCATTCTCATTCAAACAGCACATCCCACTCCCTGGTCCCACAGGCTTGTAGCCATACCTTTATGCAAAACACATTCATTCCAACCTCAAAAGTCCCCATAGTCTTTCAGTCTTTTTTTGTTTGTTTGTTTGTTTGGTTGGTTGGTTGGTTTTTTTCAAGATAGGATTTCTCTGTGTAGTTTTGGTGCCTGTCCTGAATCTCGCTCTGTAGACCAGGTGAACTCACAGAGATCTGCCTGCTCTGCCTCCCGAGTGCTGGGATTAAAGGCGTGCGCCACCACTGCCCTGCCTTTCAGTCTTAATATTGTGTAAAAGTCCAGCACTCAGGAGGCAAAGCCAGACAGATCTCTGTGAGTTCGAGGCCAGCCTGATCTACAAAGCAAATTCCAGGACAGCCAGGGCTACACAGAGAAACCCTGTCTCAAAAAAAAAAAAAAAAAAAAAAAAAAAAAAAAAAGTCCAAAGTGTCTTCTGAGACTCAAGGCAATCTCTTAACTATAACCTCCTGTAAATTCAAAAAGCAGACCACATACTTCCAATGTATACAATTGTAACAATGGCACAGAATATGATATGTCCATTCCAAAAGAGAGGAAAGAGGGCGCAGTGAGGAAATACTGGACCAACCCGAAACCCAAACTCCAAATGTCAAGGAGCTTAGATGGCCCCACCCTTCACGCTTTGTTGACTGCAGCTCGCTTCTTTCTCTTATGCTGGCCCGACTCCCTGTTAGCAGCTCTCCTCAGCAGGTGTCCTACGGCTCTGGTATCTCCAGCATCTTGGGGGTCTCCAAGGCTTCACCTTCTCAGCTTCAAACAATGGTCCCTCTGAGCCTCCACGCAGGAACAGCCCTGACACATGCCCTTTACACGAGGCCTTCTTTACACCTATGTTCTCATGACTCTAAAGTCAGAACCGTGTGCCTGACGCTGCCGAGTTCTGAGGCATGCTTGGGATGGAGCCTGGGCCCCTCCTGGAATTACATTTCATAAACTTTGATTTGTTGATCCTTTCCTTTGTTGAATCTATGTTTCCTTGCTTTAGGAGCCTAAGATTCCTTAGGAATTACCGGTTTACAAGTTGGAAGCTTGACTGGGTGGGGTCTTGCCCTGAGGTCACCTCTCCCTTTATACCATTTAGCACCAGGCCTGTCTTTAAACTTGAGCGCAGGACGTGGCTCCAATATTACACTCTCCGCTGTTTTTTTTTTTCTCATCAAACTGCACATTTCATATTTCTTTTTGCCCTGCTTGCTCCTTTTTCATTTTATGTAGCTCTGCGTAAGAGTGACCCCTAAAAATCACATAACACAGTCAAAACACTAGGCTGTCTTAAAAACCTCCTCTGCCAAGAAAATTACTCCAGAACTCTTCACTTTAGCCTCAGACAGATTCTTAGGATAAGAGAAAAACAAAAAAAAAAAAAAAAAAACCAGCCACATGTTCATTGCCAAAATATCACAAGGACGACCTCTAACCCAGTGGCTGATGTTGCTTCCCTCTGAAACCTCCGGAGCTGTGAGCTTCCACATCGTTCTCAACGCTATGATCGTCCGTGTTCTGACAGGATGATCTGCTGAGCTCCGCTGCCAGCTCCCAACCGCTTTCTGAGACCAAAGTCTCAGTTGGGTCCACATTCCTCTGTGAATGCACATCGTCGGGCAATAGTTCATCACCTTGTGTCTCAGCTACTCTTCTATGGCCGTGACCAAGGCAAGTTACAAAAGAAAGCATTTCATTTGGGACTCACGGTTCCAAAGGGTCAGAGTCCATGACCATCAGGGTGGGGAACATGCAGCAGGCTCTGGCGTGGCGCTGAGCAGTAGCTGAGAGCTTATGTGTTGAGACAATAACCATGAGGCAAAGGGGGGTGGGCTGACCGGGAATGGTGTGGATTTTTGAAACCTCAAAGTCCATCCCCAATGACACCTCCTCCAACAAGGCCACACCTCCTAATCCTTCCCAAACAGTTCCACCAACTGGGGACCAAGTGTTCAAACATGTAAGCCTAGGGGCACATTCTCATTAAAATCACCATGGATGTTTTTGGGGTTTGGTTTTGCTCTCATTTTAAGTGGGATTTTGGTGTCTAAGGCCTGATAAATGGGAAAAGGCATCAACCTCCTGAGGCCAGCTAGGCAGAGACAGGACCTGGACACAGTCTGGGAGTGGAACTTGGGACCTAGGGCGGAGTCTGGAATGATCTGGGTGTGGCCTCAGGTGCTTTCTAGGCATTCAGTTTTCCCACATGCAAAACGGGAATTGGTTTGGGAAAAATCTGCAGAGGTGGATAGAGAAGGTGACCACAGTGGGGATGGCCACAGTGAGGACCAATGGGGAGGTGGAAGTCCCCTGAAGCTATAGGGAGATGTGTCCCACCATGCCCAAGGGGGCAAGTGGCACTTGCAGGTGACAACAGGGCCCTTTGGGCTGTGTTCCACGGAGCCCAAGAGGGTACCAGGGGGGCGGCCCCGTTCCATGTCCTTTATCACGCCAGTCTGCCCTCATGGCCCTATGCCCAGGTATTCATTTACTGTCTTTATTCTTCACATAAAGACAAGAGTGCCCTGTGGAGAGCCTGAGGCTAATGAGTGGTCTGAGGCCTTTGCAGAGTCCTCCCCCGGGGAGCCTGGGAGCCTGGCTGAAAGGAGCTGGAGCCGCTGAGACAGGCGGAGTCGTCCCTGGTGTTGCTCTTTGGCGTCCATCTGGCAGGTACCATTTCTAGAAGAAGCTCAGAGAGGTGGAGTCAGTTCCCCAGTGGCACACAGCCACGTGGGCAGAGCTGCCTCTGCTTCCCCCGCATGAATGATCCTGCAAAGGCCAAGACCACCCCAAGCCCCGCTCCGGGGAGCCCAGAATACAGTCCACAGGCTGGACCCGGACCCTACAAAGCTACTTAAAAACAGAAATCATGATCGAATTGAGGCCAGAATGCAAGAGGAAATGGCAAGACCAGGTTAATCGAGGTCCAATTGGGTGTCTACTTATGAGTCAACATTCACTCATGTCCTCAGAAACAGAATAGGGCGAAATCACAGGGACACAGCGGATAATTCAGGTCTCATCAGAGCACAGGGCCACGGATGCTTTTAAAGCCCCTTTCCCATACTTGCGTAGGAACACACCTTTGCTGCAGACGTAAGAGACGTTTGGAGGTTTTGCAGTCACATTTGTACCATGACGTGCTGTGTGGTTCCCGAGCGCCAGGCACTCCAGAACCTTCAAAAGCTACAGACCAGTTAGTTGTCCTGGCCCCTAGCCCTCTGGTCCAGGATTTTCCATGTGTTTTTACAAGGAGGCTGTGTGTGTCTTTTATGTGAGTCATTAAAAACATTTTTTTTTTAAACTTTGAAAACACAAAGTATCTTCATAGCAACAGGCTGCTGTTCCTGTTTTTGAAACCCGAGCAGCCTACTCCTGCCCTTGGGTCAGAGCTTATTTTCTTACCTTGGGCAGACGCAGAGCTCAGGAGAGCTGGGGCTGTCAGCACACTGGCCCCAATCCAGGAGAGCATGCCCCCAGGACCCTGACCGGCATCACTCCCACAAACCTGAGCCCCTAGCATTGCTGGTCACCTCCAAACTTCTGATGTTCATCCTCACCCACCCCACCCAGGTGACCTCAGCATAAAGCCCTGCCTGAGGGCTGCTGGGAGAAATGAGGAGAAGAGATGGTCTAGCCACTGAGAAAACTCACTCCCAGCACCCCTTCCCTTTGGTGGAAACCTGGGAGGCAAAGCTGGGAGCCGGAAACACAGAGTCCTAACTCAGAGCTGTATTCTAATCTGTCAAGGCCCAGGGATGTCTCTACAGCCTCAAGACGGCAGTTGGGGGTAGTTGGGGGAGGAGGTACTGGGTACAGCATGGGTTCAAATCCTGCCCCACCACTTTGTTAGCTGTGTGACTTAGGCAAACGACTTCAGTCTCTGGGCTTGGGTTCCTTTGTGAAGGTAATAACAGAAGCAAGTGAGCTGTGGGCTGTATTGACCAATGTGATGTTGAGTCATGAGCTGAAGGACTTAACACACTGTACACTTCTCTAGTCAGAGCCCTGGAGGCCAAGAGGCCCCAGACCAAGTGCTGGCACATGCTGCGTCCTCTGAGGACCGTCTTCCCATTGATGTCTAGTTTCTCTCTGTGGCTTCATGTGACTTAGTATTAAAGGAACTCTATGGTGGGGCGGGGGGCGGGGGGGGAATCTGTTAAACATAACTAATCCCAGTTTTCAGGACTCCAGCCTTATGACCTACTCACCCCCCAAAAGTTCCCCTTATGTGCACCACTAATTTAGATTTGCCTCATAAGAAGCCCACTCAGCCATGGTTAGGCTGTGTGGCCTTCCCCAAATTGCTTATAGAAAGCCATAGGGAGCTCCCATTGGCCTCACTGGGACCAGGGGGAGAGCTTGAACACTAAGAACTCGGACAGGTGAGGAGCCAGCCCCTGTCTAAATCAACAAATTCACTAGGGGATGGTGGCACGTAACCCCAGCACTCTGGAAGCAGAGTCAGAAGGATCAGGAGTTAATGGGTAACCTGGGTTACCTGGTGAGGCTGTCTTGATGCAATGAACCGTACACTCAGATTTCCCGGGCACACTTGGTTTCCAGACAGACCCACTCAAAGACTCTAGGTTCCTAGCTAAGACTGCCCTTCTTCTGTCTCTGCCTCTCAGCGCTGGGGTCCCACATGCCTGCTGCCATGTCCAGCCTTTTACACAGGTCCTGCGGATCTGAACTCAGGTCACCAAGCATTTCACCCGCTGAACCATCTCCCCAGCCCTACATCTTTTCCATTTACTGGAATAACAATGATTCCGAACATGCTAATCTATTAACGACCCACTGGAAAAGCTGTGGCTGGTCTTAAGGGGAGTCATAAACACACAAAATTGTGTGTGTGCTTGTGGGGACACAAGACTTTCTGGGAAGGAGATCCAACGGTTTCATCAGATTTTCCAAAGGGCTCCAGAGTTTCAAATGACTTCAAGTATGAAACCATGAATCTGATTCATATCTGAGCCCCTCATCTGTAGTAGTACAGCTGGCACATGATATATGCTTGTGGGATCTTTGCTGTATGTAGGCATAGTTGGTTGATTGGTTGTTTTTGTTTTTTGTTTGTTTTTTGTTTGATTGGTTTGATGGTTGGATGTTTGAGTAGATGGGTGAATGGAAGGGTGGGTGGATGGATGAATGATAAATGGCTTCATGGGTAGGTGGGTAGATGGATGAATGGATGGTTGGGTGGATAGGTGGATGGATAGATAGGTGGGAGGGTGGACAAATGGGTAGACGGATGAATGGATAGGTGTGCTGGCTGGTCTTATGTCAGCTTGACATAAGTTGGAGTCATCTGAAAGAAGGGAATCTCAACTGAGAAAGTGCCTCCATAAGATTAGGCTGTAGGCAAACCTGTGGGGCATTTTCTTAATTGATGATTGATATGGGAAGGTCCAGCCCACTGTGAATGGTACCATCCCTGGGCTGGTGGTCCTGGGTTCTATAAGAAAGCAGGTTGAGCAAGCCATGGGGAGCAAGCCAGTAAGCAGCACCCCTCCAGGGCCTCTGCAGGCCATGCCTCCAGGATCCTGCTCTATTTGAGTTCCTGACCCACCTTTGGTAAACTATGATAAGTGAAATAAACCCTTTTCTCCATAGGTTGATTTTGCCCATGGTCTTTATTGTAGTAATAGAAACCCTAAGACAGCGGATGTATACAGATAGATGGGTGAGTGAGTAGATGAAAGATGGGTGGGTAGATGGGTGAGTGTATGTATGTAAGAGTAGATAGGTGGATGGATAGAGAGATGGGTGCATGGATAGATGGGTGGATAAATGAGTGGGTGCTGGGATGGTTGGTTGGGTAGAGGGTGAATAGATGGATGGATAATAGGTGGGTGGGTGGATAGATGGAGTGAATGAAAAAGTAATGGATGGGTAGATGAACGAGTAAATCAGTAGGTGGCTGCATCAATGACAGCATGAGACATCAGCCCGTGTGGTGATCAGGACATTTCCTGTATGGTCAGCCCTCACTAATCTAGCGTTTGGGGGTAAGCTTTTGTCAAAGCACTTCTTGTCACTAGAATGGAAGAAGCAGACAACTGCTGCAAACCAGAATGAGTGACGCCCCGTTCTGAAGGGGCCACTGTCAGCAAGACACCGTGACCCGGGGGATGAGCAGGCTCCCTGCGCTTGCGCACCGTGACACTGCTCACGCCCAGGGATTGCTATCTGAACAGAAGAGAATAAAACTGTTCTCTCTCAAAAGCAATTCTGGACTTTAACTTGGCCAGCTCCTCTGCCTTGATTAGCCTACTTTTTCTCCTCCACGCCATACTGTAGCACAGCTGAGCCTAGTCCAGGCAGAAAATATAAAAATCCAAGCTCTGAAGGAAGAATCATCGAAGATGAAGTTTTCTTTTGTGAACAGTAGCACCAAAGGAAGCAGCCACGGGTCCCTACTGCAGTCGAAGTGGGCGACAGAGGAGGCTCTGAGGCTGGGAGTCTTCCAAGCACTAGCACTTCCAGGACTTTATTCTGAGGAACCCACCAGATTTGTTTGTGGAGGGCTGGAGTGTTGTTTATTAACCGAGTGCTCGCCCAGCGTACGCAGACCCTAACCCTAACCCTGACCCTGACCCTGGGCTTGATCTCCACTGCGTCCTCCACCCAACCCTAAAAGGTTGGTTCATGGAGATGCATTCATAATAGAATTCTGTTATCATAGTAGAAAAGAATACTGCTCTATTATCCAATATACTATTAATAGCAAAGATGCCAGAAACAATTTGGTAAATGACAGATGTTAGGGCAGATGTTCGTAAAACCATCGCTGCATCGTTATCTGTGTCCCAACTGCATTCCTATGGGAAATGTAAAATCAGATCTCAAAACCATGGCCTGAAAATACTCTGAGGAATTCACCAAAAAAAAATTTAAAAGTAAGAGCTCCCAAGGATGCATCAAAAAAAAAAAAAAGAAAAAACCCAAAAAACAGAAAGGACAACCCATAGACTTGAAGGACGTATTTGCAGTTTGTGTGTCTATTAAAGGGCTCTTGTGGAGACTGTAGGAAGGCCTTTGATAGCTCAGCAGGGGGGGAAAGCAAGTAAGCCAATAGCTCAGCTTTGAGTGGGTAAAGAATCTAAACAGAGGCTGCAGGGAACGTTTAGCAAGGATTCACAGCTCGTTAGCATACGGGCATTGCCATCACAGATCACCAGGGAAACCCCAATCAGCATCAGAGTGAGGTACCACCTCAACCTCACCAAGATGCTGCAGGAACTCCCACACACTGTCAACGGGACTGGAAAACTGTGGCCCCTCTGGCGGGTAAAAATAAAAACAAAACAACAATGACCCCGCAACTGCACTCTTTAATGAAACTGTATGTTCAGGCAAAAACTTGCACACAAATGTTCCCAGGTGAATTATTTACGATAGCCCCAAGGGAGGGACGACGCAAATGTCCATCAATAGACGAATAGATAGCATATCTATACAGTAGAGTATTTTTTGGGCTTAAAAGGGAACAGAGTACAGATGCATTCTGTAACATGAATAAACCAACGGGCCATGCAGTGTGTAGTTCTATTTATGCGAAGAGTCAAGGGCAGGTGAATTAGATGAAATTATGAGTTTCTAGAGAAAGAAAGTAGGTTAATGGCTGCCTGGGACTAGGGAGAGCTGGAGAGGGACTGCTTATCTATATACAAGGTTTCTCTCTGAGACAATGAAAATGTTGTCAAATTGATTGCAGGGTTGGTTGTACAATTTTGAGAACTTGATAAAAAACAATTGAATTGTGTACTTTTCCTTGGGCAAATTGTGTGACACATCAATCATATCACAGTAAAGCTATTACCCGATGTATAAAGTATTTACCTATTAGAAAGCACACAGGCTGGGGCTGGAGAGATGGCTTAGCAATTAAGAGCACTGGCTGATCTTCCAAAGGACCCGAGTTCTGTTCCCAGCACCCACATGGCAGCTCACAACCAATTGTAACTCCAGGGAATCAGATGCCTTCTTCTGGCCTCCACAGGCACCACACCCGTGTGCTTGCACACACAATTCGAAATAAAATAGATCTTTAATAAACATGTAGGTGGACTTTTCTCCTGTGCCCATCACCTAGTAAGCATTATAAAGGGAGACACCCTGTGGTAGAAGGAGATTTTCTCTCAGATTTGGGGTCTGAGGTGCAGCCCACACCACTGGTACATTTTTCTTTGAAGCCTTGTAGCTCATTTACATAATCCAGGTACATTGACCTTCTGCTTCAAAGTGCGGCCATGTTCATCTTAATATAAAAAAATGACATCAGGTTAAGGTTGTGACTCAGTAATTAGCATGTTCACATGACACACAGAGACCGTGGGCTCCATCCCTGGCACCTGAAAATTGATTATTTTTTTTCCTCCAAACCTATGAATAAAATTGATGCTCTAGGGAAAAAAAGAGGAAATATTTAGTGAAGCGAGTAAGTAATCGCCACCATGCGATGACAAATGGAGAAGCCAAGCATAAAGCCTGTGAACAGAATGCAAGTTGACCAGGGGGCGAGAGAGGGAGATAGATGAGCTCTTAATGTAGACATCAGGAGCATATATACTCAGAGAAAAGAGTCTGGAAGGAACTGTGGTAAGAAAGATGAGGTTGCTGTCTCGGGTCCCAGGTTTTCTCTAGCTGAGGTTTCCCTCTGCCAAAACCCTCACGAACATTGCGTAACATTTTTTAAAAAAAAATTAAAAAATAAACATGGTTTTCTGCAGCTGGAAACCCTAGAGGGAGAATCGGGCCCTCCCTGTCTTTGGGGAGACGGCTTGGCACAGTCCTCTGGTCTCATGCCACCCCCTACTCCACCCCTGGGGAGCCCTCCGGCTCTCCTGCTTCCGGCAGGTGCTCAGGGAGACGAAGCCAGAGCCTTCGTAAAGTTCAGGGAAGGAAACCATGCAGATGCTCCGTGACTGAGCACAGCTGCAGGAGGCAAAGAGCCCAGTGTGAGGGAAGAGGTAGAACTGGGGAACAGAACCCAGAAGTGCTGGTTTGCAAGCCTCTGCTCTGCTTCAAGCCGGTGGGATGGACTCAGTCAGGTCAGCTGACTCTCTAGGCCTCAGTTTCCCCTATACGGAGGCCCTGCCATTCTCTTGCTGTAATGTCTATGATCCTCTGGATTAAACCTGCTGCTTCAGCACGCTCCACAGAGAAGCCTGAAGCCCTTGGTACTGACTGCTGGAACACCCTTTCTACTTTCAGTGGCCATACTGCCCCTAAGGCAATCTCCACATTGACAAGACGCTAATCCCCTCGAAGGACAGGAGAAGATTTCTCAAGAAGGCAGCATGAGCCAGGCATGGCCGTGCACACCTGCAACCCCTGCCGTCAGGAGGCTGAAACGGGAGGGTGAAAGTTCAAAGTCAACCTGGACTGTGCGGCGAGATGGTCTACAAACACAACAGCTAGACCACAACAGCAAGGCAGTATGGGTAGCAGCTCCCCATCCACTCCCACCCCTGAGCACCTTGGCAAGAACCTTACTGAGCCTCAGCCAGGCGCCTGGGGCTATGGGAAATGGGAATGAAACAGCTTCCTGTCCTCGGAGGGAGGGCCGGGCTGTGTACCCCACCCCCCTAGAAGCAGAGCCGAAACACACACAGCCCTTTCCTAAGCCTCACGCCCACCCTGTGAGGTGGACACTCGCTCATAGTCTGTCTTAGATGTTGGCTTCGTGGTGAAAACTGCTATGCACAGGGTCAAAAAAATCAAACAAAGGGGTCAAACCAGACTCGCCCAGCTCCGGCCAGGCTCCCCACAAAGACAGCTGGGATTGTCTCTGGCTCTTTGTGTGGTTTTGTTTCTTGATTTGTTTGTTTTACAGAACAAGACATGGAGTCCAAAGCCTCACACAGGCTAGCTCTGCCCCTGAGCCACATACATCATTCAGTCATTCATTCGCTTTCTTATTTCCAGGCAGGCTCTCGCTGAGCTTCCCAGGCTAGGACTGGGACAGGCCTGAAGCCTTTCCAGGCTCTGCCTCATCCTTACAGGTACCTCTTACCCTCACAATTAGGCCGCAGTAAGACAGCCGAAGACACCCGTCTCCGTCCTTTGGATTTGGTGATTAGAAATAAATAATGAACTCTGTAGAGAAAACTGTGGAAAGCGCAGTGCCTGAGCCTCACGCTTGCCACTGATCACACTTGGGTCTGTGTGACCAAACAGCGCTCTGCCAGAAGGACAAGACGGTAAACAAATATGACATCACCCACCGCAGGCAGAAGCCATTCTTTCTGACTCTCATTTAATCTTGAATGACCTGATTTGCTAGTGGGTTTTTAATACTTTCTCAGGCCTTTGAACCTTGATGCATAAGAGCAGAATGCAACACACTTTGTACATATGGTGGATGTGCAACCTGTATGGTGATATTTTCTTTTGTACTAACATGTTATTTGTATGTTAATAAATGAAGTTGCCTGGGGGTCAGAGCTATTAGCAAGCCATAGGAAAGCAGGGCGGTGGTGGCGTACGCTTGTAATCCCAGCACTTGGTAGGGAGAGCTAGGTAGATCTTTGTGTGTTCAGGGATACAGCCAGCATTGGATACACATGCCTTTAATCTCAATATCAACCATAGAAAACCTGGAGGTCTGTACGGACAGGCAGTGACGAGGCGGTCATGTGGTTGGGTTTACAACCAATGAGAAGGCAGAACCGAAAGTCTTTATAAAGACTTTAACACACAGGAAGTAGCTCTGCTTCGGAGAGGTAGGACCACCGCAGGAGGAAGGGTAAGGTTTTAGCTCTTAGCTCTGACCTCTTGGCTTTCTTCTTTGCATTGGTTCTGTGTTTCTCATTTAATAAGACAGTTGTTTACATCTACAAACCTGTGTAGGTGAACACGCCTGTAGAGGCCAGAGATGGACATCAGGCATCCTTCTGTACCACACTCTACCTGATTCCCTTGAGATGAGGTCTGTTGCTGAATCTAGTACTAGGCTGGCAGCCAGCAAACTCCAATGACACCCCATGACACCCCATCTCCACCCCACACAGCACTAGGGTTCCTGGGACATGGGCAACCACACCTGACTTTTTGCATGGATGCTGGGGTCCAAGCTCACGCCTGCTGCACCCTAGCCCACTGAGCATGCCCCAGCCATTTGAGAGATTGTTCTAAGCCCATTGTTTGGTGGGTGTTCCATGTCTACTTTTTGTTCAAGGAACACCTGGTTCTTTAAAGACTTGATTTTTTTTTTTTTTAGTCATGTTTATATGTGTGAGCATGTGCACGTGGGTGCAAGGGCCAATGGGGACCAGAGGTGTTGGATCTCCTGGAGCCAGAGTTTCAGGTGGTTGGGAGCCAGGAACCGAACACAAGTCCTCTGGAAGAGCACAGTCATCTTTCTATATTGATTCTCTGTTTTGTGTGATTATATACACTGACCTTGGGAGCTACCCTGACTTTTTAAAATGTATTTTTACTATCATTTTAGATGAGTGGGTTTTAAGGGAAATATTAAATTTGTGACATCACAGAAGGGAGATCTTTGCAGGATGAGAATCACAAGGTGGTATTGGGAGAACAGAGGCCTGAACCATGCTGCCCCGTGAAATTAAAAATAACCCAGCCATGGAATTACATGGAATTACATTGTCCTCAATGCAGCTAGTGAGTCAGCTAGAGAGGGAGCTTTCCTGCAGGCCCACACTATTGAGGAGGATTTCTGAGGGCTTACGTAGGCTCTTACTTTGGCGGCAGGGGGTAACACTGAACCACATGGCAGCCGCCAGATATGTGTGCAAGAATGTCTAATTTTTGGAAAATCATAGACCTGAGAAACACTACTATGCTTCACTGAAGGTTACCAAAGCCCTCACGATGAGTCAATAAACCACATCTGTGTAGAGGACTCAGGAAAGAGGCATCCACCCTGAGATGGGGAACCCTCAAGGGCCTCCAGGGTCCAGCCATTCAGCCATTCACTGAAATTTTTGACAATTTATATGTTAGATATTACTTAGTTGTTTGTATATGTGTGTTATATCTACACCAGTGTGTGTGTGTTTGCACTTGTATGTGTGCATATATGTGCATGCCCTTCTCTGTATGAGAGAGAGAGTATTGTGCACTTGTGGGAAGGTATGAGGGTGTGGGCATGCACTTGTGGGGGGGATGTGAGTGGGTGTGTGCACTTGAGTGTAAAGGTACATGCATGGAGGCCCGAAGAAGGTACTGAGTGTCCTTGTCTACCACCCTCCCCCTATTCCTTTGAGTCAGGGTCCCTCTCTGAACCTTGGGCTCACATTTTCTTGGCTAGGCTGGAAGCCAGCTGGCCCCAGCAACCCTCCTGTCTCCACCCACTCCACCCCCACCTCAGAGCACGGAGGTCTGGCTTGTTACGTACCGAGGTCTGAAATCGGAGCTCCAATCCTCATGACCACAAAGCAACACTCGTAACCACTCAGCCTCTCCCCGGCCTCACGTTGCAGTTTTGGAAGATATATTCTTTAATATTTTCTATCTGTGTGTGTGTGTGCATGTGTGACACATATGTGTTGATACCCTGAAGCTGGAGTTACAGGCAGTCGCAAGCAGCCTGATAGGACGCTGAAAACCAAACTGAGGTCCTCTGGAAGAACAGCAGGTACTCTTGACCACTGAGCCATCCCTCCATCCCTCACTCACTGCACATTTCATTGAGTCCCTGTTACAGATACTGGAACACAATTGAGGGCCACACAAGCCTGACAGCTGTGACTTCCCTGACCACCACCACCATGGAAGTTTCCAGTCTAGGAGTTCCTGACTTCAAGCATAGCCTCCCATCTATTTATGGAGCCCTATTCTCTAAACACACGTAGCAAAAGAGCCTGGCTGCCCTGGGGACAGTCAGAGGTTTTCTGGAGGAAGTGACCATCAAGTTGAGACCTAGACAATGAAAAGAAGGGGCTGGGAAGGTGGCTCAGTGGGTAGGAACACTTGTGCACACATGAGTTCAAATCCCCAGCACCCACATAAGAAAGCCAGGGGCAGCTGGCTGTGCCTGTCTGTAACCCCAGTATCGGAGCACGGAGACAGATGGATCCTGGGAGTTTTCTCATGGCCAACCTAGCAGAAACAGCAAACTTCCAGTTTGGAAAGAGACGCTGTCTGGAGGGGGTAAGATGGAGAGCCATAGAGAAAGCATTGGATGTCCTGCTTTAGCCTATGCATGTGCCCATGGATGTGGGCACACACACACACACATATGCACACACACACTGATACACCACACACACCACACAAACACAACTAATTAATTAGTATTAATTAATTAAAAAAACACAGGGTTTGTTGGCATTAGTGGTGCACGCCCTCAGCTAAACCCGGTATTTTTTTGTTTTGGTGTCTTCAAAGCAAGGTCTTACCATGTAGTTCTGATAGGCAACCAAGAGAAATGACAGGAGTATGTATTGTTTGGGTGGCTTCTGGGGCCTCCTTGGCCAATGAGTCATAAGGATATGTCCCATACTAGCACTGGGAATTTTGCTTAACGACCCACAGTTTCTGGGAGCAGTTTTTCAGGGTATCTCTGGTCATACTTTCTCTTTAGTAGATGATAGATAGATAGATAGATAGATAGATAGAGAGATAGATAGATAGATAGACAGATAAATAGACAAGCAATAAAATCATGATGGATGGATGGATGAACAGATAATAGATAGATAGATAGATAGATAGATGATAGATAGATAGATGATAGACAGATGATAGATAGATGATAGACAGATGATAGACAGATAGATAATAGATAGGTTGATAAATGATAGATGAAAATGATATATAGCTAGGTAGATAAATAGATGATAGATATTTAGATAGATAGATAGATAGATAGATAGAGATAGATAGATAGATAGATAGATAGATAGATAGATAGATAATAGGTAGGTAGACAGATAGGCAATAAAGTCATGATGGATGGATGGATGGATGGATGGATGGATGGATGGATGGATCATAGGTAGATAAAAGACAGATAGATAGATAGATAGATAGATAGACAGACAGATGATAGATGGATAGGTAGATAAGTGATAGACAGACAATAGATAGGTAGGTAGATAGATGACAGATAGATAAATACATGATAGACAGATAGATGACAGACAGGCAGACAGATGATAGACAGACAGACAGACAGACAGAGATAGAGCTATGTCTTTAACTCAGTTACAAGGTGGTAGGTTTCCATATGACTTCTTCACATTTCTTTCTCTTTGGCTAACCCTCACTTCCCGCCTCCACCCCGCTCTGCTTCAACCTGTCCACCCCCAACGTTCACCCTCTCTACTGTCATATTACCTACGTTCCGGCATCCTCCCTCCCAGCAACACCCCCGCCCTGTGGCCTCTTTATAGTTTTCTGGCTTCTGTGGTTCTCTAGATTGAGCTCATACAAAGAGACGCAATGCCCAGAACCCACCTGAGAGGGAGAACATGCGGCCTTTGTCTCTCTGGGCAACTCGATTTGATTTTTTTCCAGTTCTATTTATTTACCTGTGAATTTCGTGATTTTACTTTTCTTCATAACCAAATAAAAACCCATTGCGTAAGTATACCTCATTTCCATCATCCATTCGTCAGCTGGTGGACGTCTGGGTGGCTTCCATTGTCTTGCTACTGTGAATGGAGCAGTCGTCAACATGGATGAGCAATAGCTGTTGCCGTCACATCCTTGGGGTGTGTGTCCAGGAGTGGAATAGCTAGGTCACATAGCAGCACTGTTTGTGGCTTTCTGAGAATTCTCCACACTGATTTCCACAGTGGCTGCACCAGCCTGCAATCCCAACAACAGTGACTGGGTTTCATTTCCCCACATCCTCTCCATCAGTTGTCGTTTGATTTCTCGATTGTGGACATTCTGACTGGGGTGGCATGGTAGCTCAACGTCAGTTAGGATTTCCATTTCTCTGATGGCAAATGTTGAACATTTCAAAAAATGTTAATTAGCCGTTTGTATTTCTTCTTTTGAGAACTTTTGGTTGAAACCATTTTTTAAATTAGACTGTTTTCTTGCTTTTTGCGGGGGGCAGGGACGACTTTGTGTATTCTAGATATTAATCCCTACTCAAATGTATAGCCAGTGAAGATTCTCTCCCACTCTGTGGGCTGCCTCTTCACTCCATTGACTGTTCCCTCTGCTGTACATGAGCTGTTTAGTCTCTTAAGGTCCCGTTTGTAAGTTGTTGACCTTATTTCTTGGACAGCTAGAGTCCTGTTGTAGAAGATGTTGTAGAAGATGCCTGTGTGGGAGCACTCCCCACATCCTCCAGTGGCTTCAGAGTTTCCAGTTTAATGGTGAGGTCTTCGATGCTTTGTGGTTTGATTTGTGTGTGGGGTGAAAGATAAAGATCTGGGTCTGTTCTTGCATGTGTAGAAATCTAGTTTTTGATGTCATTGACTGAAGGAGCTATTTCTTCTCTGGCGTGTATTTTTGGTGTCTGTAAAAAGTCTAAGTGCCCGGAATGGCATGGAGTTAAAGTTGGATCTTCTATTTTATTCCATGAGCTACATGTCTCCTTGGGTGTCGGTATCATGCTGCTTTGTTACTATGCTCTGAAGTATGACTTGAGACTGGATATGGTGATACCCTGGGGTTATTCTGCCAGGAGAGCCGCACGGCTGCACGCTGGGTGCCCCCACCATTAGGATTTGTTTTAATCCAGTCTGGCCTTCAGTTTGTCAATGGGTAAATCAATGGGTAAATTCATCTTCTAGCACTCTCCAAACCAACTCTCCAATCCAACAGTCGTTTCCTAAATGTTTGTTTTACCTACGAATGTGTATGTATATGCGCACACACACAAGCATGCCACGGCATGCATGTGGAGGTCCGAAGTCAGCTTGCGAGAAGCAGCTCTTTCTACCGTGTGAAATAGGACATGGATCTCGGGTGATCAGGTCTGACAGCAAGCACCTTTACCCACTAAGCCATCGCGACAACCCCAATCCCTCAATCTTCCTAGCATGGGGACACCCTTAGCATTCCCCCTTCTGGGAGCAGGGTTCCTCTCCAGGTTACTGTAGGAGCTCACACAGTAACCTGCACAAGAGCCCAATGTGGGGACTTGCTGCCTGCCAGGTGAGTGCGAACGTGTTCTGAGACACTCCCCCCCCCGAAATCCTCTCCCAGGATCTGCTGCAGCACTGAATTTATCTCCCCATCACATTCCTAATCTCTGAAAATGTAATAGCACAACCGTCAGCTGCCTAAAGAACATGGCTGACCCATCGCCAATAAATCAAGAACTCCCAGAGACACTTGAGATAAATGATGGCTGCTCACATCAGTGGGCAGGCTGGCTGTAAGATGTTTAATATACCCTGGGAGAGAGTGAAACCCACTCCTGCTGGGGGTGGGAACAGGGAACTGAGAGGCAGAGAGAGGCCCAGAGATTCGGACAGAATCAGACCCGTGCTCCTTTGGGATAGGGGTGGGAGCATGTCCACGTCAAGTCCATAGAGCTAAAAAACAAATAAATATTGATTCGAAGACCTCAATCATAATCCTGACATCTTTAACAATTCCCCTTTGGGCCCCTTTTCTCCATTTGTAAAGTGGAGATTCAAAGGGGTTTCCTGCTTGAAGCCTCCCACGTACCAATAGAGACCACCGGCAGCTCCATCTCCAAGGGGAACGGAGGCTCCCAGAGAAGTTAAGGCCAGCAGTGCAGGACACCAGCACCGCTTTCCCTCCCCCAGGGTGACCCCTGTGTCCTGCTGGCTACGCAACCACCAAGCTGAGGAACAGCAGAGGAAGTCCCGGGTGTGCGCCCGCCCGCCCCGCCCAGGCCTTCTGTGGGCTGAGCGGCAGCGAATGTGTGAGTCACACAATCTTCCTGTGTGTGCCCAGGTTCTGTTTCTGTCCTGAGATTCCAGGAACAGGCAGTTAGGCAGGCCCAGCTGGATGATCCTCACGGGCAGTGCCTGGTCTGTCCAAGCACATCCAATGCCCTGCCAAGGGCTGGTTGGAGGCTCCAGTCGGGCCTGCCTCCAAGGAGCAAGCTGGAAGCTCTGCAGGGGAGCCAGCGATGAAATACAACTGGGCTTGCCTTTCTTGAGACATCCCAGACACAGCAGTCCCCAGGGCCTCGGAGAGCAAGTGTTCCCACACCCCACCTCGGGACACGGTCCCCCACCCCACCCCGTGTCCCAGCCAGACACAAACATCCCTGCTGAGCCCCAGCTCTCATTACTTTATGCTCCCCAGAAACTCCAGGTCCTTCACGTGTCCCATCCCCCGCCCCCAACCCCCACAGGGAGAGCCGTGGCCACCACAGCCGGGAGGGAAGCTGCATCCGTTATCTTCTGGTCACTATGACCACACGTCTGACAGACACAAGGTTCATTTCAGCCAGTCATGGTGGCAGGTCAGCCGGAAGGACTCAGTCCAAGATGACCTGAGCACCAGAGGGTTGGTTCATCAGACAAAGAAAGACAAGGACTCAAAACAGAAATCCCCTTCAGTGCCCACCCCGGGGACCAACCTCCACCCAGCAGGCAGCAGCTCCTAAAAGTCCCACAGCCTCCCAAACAATGTCACCAGCCTGGGACCAAGTGTCCAAACACGTGAACCTACAGACATTTTTCATCCAAACCATCACAGAGGCCCACCTCACCGAGCATTGTTGTGTTTTACTTTTGTGTTTTCATGTAACCCAGACTGGCCCCTGGGTTAGAATCCCTAGCCACTCCCCCATGACCACGCATGTGCTGGCAAGATGCTTAATTATCCCAGGGCCTTACATCCTACGTAATCCATGCCCTGTGTGATCACGTAATCTATACACATGCGTGGCGTAGCTCCGTAAACCCATATGCGCATGTGTGTGGGGGGGGGTGTCTATAAAAGCGGGTTCCACATATCCCTCCTCCTCTTCCTGCACAGTCTTTCCATAGGCCTAAGCACATCTCTTCTGTTCCCTTCCCTTAATAAACTTATTGTGGTTTTGTTGTACCTCATGGCTTTTCTCACACAGTAAACAGTGCTGCTTAATGAACAACGCCTTGAACTTGAACTCCATCCATAGCTGATGGTGACCTTGAACTCCAAATGCTGGGATTCTAGATGTGCACCATCACATCTGGTTATGCAAAACCAGAGCTCCACCCATGCTGGGCAAGCACTCTATGCACTGAGCTGCACCTCCAACTTAACCTCAATGGTTCTTAAAGGCATCAAAATCATTCCCCAACCAAATCTCTCTCAAAATCCCAATATGCAATACAGAGAAAAGAAACAGAGTGAAAACCCCAGCCCATGCTCACTGTCCTCACCTCTCAAAGCACCCCCAGAACCCCAAAGAATCCACTTTATAAACCACTGCCTCAGCCGGGCGGTGGTGGCGCACGCCTTTAATCCCAGCACTCAGGGGGCAGAGGCAGGCGGATCTCTGTGAGTTCGAGGCCAGCCTGGGCTACAAAGTGAGTTCCAGGAAAGCCTCCAAAGCTACACAGAGAAACCCTGTCTCGAAAAAAAAAATTAAAAATAAATAAAATAAAATAAAGTAAAATAAACCACTGCCTCAGTCACCTGGAGAAACAGAGGAATTCATCTGGCCTAGAATTCTGTAGAGATAATAGAGAGATGAGGCCACACTGAGGCCCCTGCCCAGCAGATGGCCTGGCCCTGGGCCAAGACCCAGTTTGGTTGTGGATCTTTCTTTAACAACAGAAGAAAAAAAAAAAAAATGATGGGTCTGCTGCCTAGGAAGTTAGTTGGCTGCTTGAATGACTTATTCAGGTCGATCAGCTGGTTTGTTAAGCCATTGACTAGTTAGGTGGTTGGCTGGGCAGTTGACTGGTTGGATAGTCAGTCTACTGACCGATTGGCTATCTGGATGATGGGAGGGGGAGACAGTGACTCCAGCCTCCAACCCAAAGCCTGAACATTGATTGCATCCTTTCTCAACCTGGACCACTAGGTGTTCAGGCCACTCTAGGGCCTCCCCAGCCTGCCTTCTCCAGCCCCACAGCCTCAGTTCCCTCCCCCTTGGTGTCCCAGATGCCAATGGAGAACCAGCTGCAGGAACCTCGTGAGCCCAGACAGAACCTCATATCCCAGCCCTGTCCCTGGAGCTTTGACCAGTTCTGAGTATTTGTTTGCAAGATTAATGGCTGGTACAAAATTGCTTCTTCGCCTTGGGACCAGAAAATCTGGAGGGTCCCATGCAACAGTCCAATAAATATTCCTTAAGGCCACACCAGCCATCCGCCGCACCCTCTGTCAGCAGCTTGTAGGAGCCTCATGTTTTTCCGCATAGCCTTGCAAAGGCCGGGGGAGACAGTGGGAGATGGGTCTGGTTTTGAGGTGGAGGGGAACTTGATCCCCTCCTCCCTGTGGGCTTCACTTTCTCAGGTAAACGGGAAAGAGGACACTTCAGGGCACTACAAGCAGCTTCCTTCCTGCTAACTCCTTCAACAGTTAGGGGCTACAGAAAGGGCTGCATAGGTAAAGGCTTGCTGTAGAAGCATGGGTATTCCCAGGCCCCACACAAAAAGACAGGTAGCAGCAGTGTCTGTAATCCTGTATCGGCTAGGGTAGAGACAAGGAAAAAACAAACAACCCTGAGGTGGGACACTGAAGAGAAGGCCCGGTGGTTAAGACCACTTGTGCCTCTTGCATAGGACCTGCCTTCCGTTCCTAGCACCCGCTTGGTGGTTCGCCACCATATCTTCAGTTAGGAAGGATACAGTGACCTGCTCTGGCCCCTATGGACACCAGACATACGCATGCTTCACATCATACAAGCACGCAGGCAAATGCTCACACATATGAAAATAAATCTTTCAAAATACATGTAATAAAGTGGAGGGGCTTGAGAGAGACTCGGCGGTTAAAAGCGCCAGCTGATCTTCAGAGGACCCAGCCCCCACGTGGCAGGCAGCTCATAACCACCTAGAACTCCAGTTCTGGGGCGGCGTGGGGGTGGGGGGGCGTTGGTGCCCTCTTCAGGTCTCTGTAGATATTGCACATACACATACATATAAAATAAAATTAAATCTTTCAAAAACGTTAAATAAAGTGGGCCAGGTGTGGTAGTGCACACTTTTCATCCCACCAATCAGGAGGCAGAAGCAGCCTGTGAGTTCAAGGCCAGTCTGATCTACATAGTGAGTTCCAGCACAGCGAGAGCTACATAGTGAGGCCTTGTCTCAAAAATAATAAAGTGGACGATGGCAGAGGGAGACGCCAATGTCAGCCTCTGGCCTCCATACATGTGGTTAAGTACACACACACACACACACACACACACACACACACACACACACAATCTAACGCTGCACCGTTTCTCCTGTTCTGGCATCAACCCTTAAGCTCAGTTCTCCCTCCACTGTGCAAAAGAGACAACTGAGGTGTGGGGGGGGGGGCGCAGCTGGAGGGGGCGGAGCCACTCACAACCGACTGAAGGAGTCCAGCTTCTGAAGCTGGAGCATTTTCACACCGGTGTGTGCCATACAGACTACAAATTTTACACCCCCTCCCCTGAGCGGGGGTCACAAGGTGACCCCTGGACAGAGCAAAGAGAAAGAATCCGGCTCTAGAGAACCTCCAGGGATGAACTCTATAAACGTCCCGTCTAGGGACTCCCCACTTCTGTTTGAGCCCCCAAATCTGCCCCCTAGGAGCTGAAAGTTCAAGTCCTCTGTTCTGGCCTTGGCGTCTCCACCTCTCAGCTCTGAAGTCTGGAGGCTTCTGAGCCTCCGTCATCCCTGCCAAACTGTCCTATGCTTGTTTTTATGTTCTACTAAGTAAAAACTGCTCACAATTTAAAACCCCCACTGGCAGCAGTGGCACACACCTTTAATCCCAGCACTCTGGAGGCAGAGACAGGCAGATCTCTGTGAGTTCGAGGCCAGCCTGGTCTACAGAGTGAGTTCCAGGACAGGCTCCAAAGCTACACAAAGAAACCCTGTCTTGAAAAAAAACAAAAAAAAAAAAAGAAAAAAGAAAAAAAAAAGAAAAGAAAGAAAGAAAAAAGAAAAAGAAAGAAAAGGGAAGAAAAGGAAACTCTCCCACAGACATGGTGCTGCAGGCCTGTAACCCCAGCCCCTCAGGAGGCTAAGGCAAGAGGATCACAGTCCAAGGGCAGCCTGGGTTACAGAGTGAGCTGAAGTTCAGAGCCTGGGCAATTTAGCAAGACAGGACCTCAAAGTAAGAAGTTAAGAAAAAGCAAGCTGGCCATGGTGCAGTGGTTTCCTCAGAGAGTAAAACCTTCCATCTTGGAGGGAAGCACCTTCAGACATGGCATGTCCTGTGGGGAGGTAAGACAGTCCATCCTCCAGGGAAGCTAAGTTCGGGAGGTTAACAAGTTCCCAGAACTAACCAGGTTTGCTAGGCCTCTCCCTCCCCACGCTGCCACCTAAGCTGTAAGGTCTGCCAAGAGACCCCTTCAGACCAGCAAGCTGGCTGGAAAGGACGTTCCCGGCCTGGTGCACTACCTGCAGGCTGTGCCATGCACTCCAGGTTCCCAGCTTTGTGAGCTGTCACCCACACTGGGGTGGCCTTTGGTGACGCACCTGTCTTTGAGTCATTTCTGCTCCTGTAAGTGGTCCCTCCCCCATATTCCTGTAAGTAACCCCAGTAAAACTCAGTGGTTCACCAAGTAGGACTTTGGTGGTATCTACACTTTGGTCTATCGTGGGCTCCCTCTCTGGGGTAAATAGTCTTTTGTTCTTGTCTCCCTAGGAAGAGCGCCTCACAATAGCTGGCGATAAAGTTCAGTGATAGATCATTCCCCTAGCAAGGCCCTAGGTTCAATTCTCACCACCATTTTCTTTTTTCTTTTCTTTTTCTTTTTTTTTTTTTTCCCCCCTTGGTTTTTCGAGACAGGGTTTCTCTACGTAGTTTTGGTGCCTGTCCTGGATCTCACTCTGTAGACCAGGCTGGCCTCGAACTCACAGAGATCTGCCTGCCTCTGCTTCCCCAGTGCTGGGATTAAGGCGTGCGCCACCACCACCACCCGGCTCACCATTTTCTAAAAAGGCAGATGTCCCTCTGTGTTAGCCAGCCTTCTGTTACTGTGACCAAACACCTAATGTAAGCAATGTTAAAAGGAAGAAATGTTGGTTTGGGCTTGACGCAGGCTCAGTCCATGGTTAGTTGATTCTGTTGCTTTGGGTCTGTGACTAGACAGCGCTGTGGCAGGAACACAGAGGAGGCCTGTTCTCCTCCAGGCAGCGAGAGAGTCAAATGAGGAGAAAGGAACGAGCCACAGTCCCACGTCCCCTTCAAGGGCAGGAGCCCCTGGACCTCCTTCCTCACACTTGGCTCCATCTCTCCTAAACCTTCCAACAGAAAATATCCCCCAAAACAGCACCCCTATCAGGGGCCAGGGGCATGCCCAGTGGGACAGAGCACTTGCTGAGCAAGCAGAGGACCCAAGTTCAGATCCCATCACCCAGGTAGGAAGCCAAGCCTGGCTGTGCAAGCCCAGGCAAAGGGACTGTTGGAGCTGCTGGCCAGCCAGCCGGTAAATGCCAAGGTGGGCTCAGTGAGACCCTGTCTCAAGAGAGTAAGGCAGAGATGGACAGAGGCAGGACACCATCCTCCTCTGACCTCTCCGCACATGCGCTAGGGGACAGAGAAAGAGAGGGAGAGTAGAGAGAGGTCCACACTGTATCTCTTCAATGGGAACACGATTACAGCTTTCTCATGCACTTCTCTCTGGCAGCCTGCTATGGAACTTTGTGTGATGGTACAGAGACAGACAGACCATGTGCTCTCTCCAAAACACTGCCCGGGGGTACTTGACATGGGGATGGTGTGAGGCGCTCAGCTTTCAACTGCACTTTAAAATGCCGTATTTATAGAGTGTGTGTGTGTGTGTGTGTGTGTGTGTGTGTGTGTGTGTGTGTGTGTACAAGCGCATCCATGCTCATATGGAGGTCAGAGGACAAGCTGTGGGAGTCAGTTCTCTCCTTCCACTATGTGAGTCCCAGAGACCAAACTCAGGCTTGGTGGCAGGCACCTTTACCCACCGAGCCACCTTACCAACCCCATTTCACTGACAATGAATAAAATTTTAATAGCGACGTGAGGCTGGAAGCACAAGTCAGAAACAAACAATAGACAATATCTAGTGGGCAATGCCTGTGTGGCTGACCTGATTCCAGACCTTTCCCGGGTACCGATTCCAAGTTCCCACAAGAAACCCCGGGGGCAGGGCCCAACTGCACTGCCCTTCCTCTGAGGACAATGGAGGGTACCGAGGTGAAAGTCTGTCGAGGTCTCTCAGTCAGGAGGAGTTCTGGTCCAAGTTCTGGTTGTCTGAGTCCAGAACCTGGGCCCTTAGCCACAGTAACCCTAGGGTCACTGTGACCTGGGAGCAGTCCAATAAGAATGTGTTGTTATGACTTCACCACTGTGCCAGCGTGGGAGCGGCGCTCCGTAGCTCACCCACCCCACCCTTTTAATCAGCTCTGTCCCCTTCCTGCTCCCTGCTTAAGCCCTCTGGTCCCACCATCAAGTTTGCCCTGCATATGTCATGCCCAGTCCCTCCGTTCAGTCAAACCCCTCCCACCTCTCAGGTACTACTGTAGTTTGGGTATGGGGACCGTCCACCAGAGGCCCACAGGTACAAGCTTGCTCTCCAGGGTGAT